>SKCR01036902.1:0-94783 GCA_019454045.1 Zanthoxylum bungeanum | reverse complement strand
TGTTAAGTTGTTAAGCTTGGGCCACGGTCTCATACATAAGATATATAATTAGAGAAAAGAGTATTAGTAATTGTTTATGGTTGAAGAGTCAGAGGCTCAGGGGAATAGTATGGCCTATTCCCTGCCTGTAACATCTCCCGGATTGGGGATGTTACAATAAGATCCTAGGAAGCCGGAGGTTTTACTTGCTCTGCTTAAGCTCGGTCTGGTGGTTTGGCGGCAGAGTTTCCAATATTTGAAACGAAAATTCCTATTTGTCATTTCTATTGGGGAATGCAGTGGGGAATCTACTCTTGAGACATGTATGACACTTTCATAGAGTAATATTTGTCTCCACCATGTGTTATAATGGTTGCAGGACAAATACACTCTAAGATACAACAAAACTTAGAGATGCAACACAACACATGTTGAATCTATATTTGAGAACTTTTTTTATATGAAAAATATAATATTTCATGAATCATTTACGTGCTCTACATATAGGCAACCAAGATTTGCCTCCAAAAGACATACATTTTAGTCATATTTTTCCGAACTAATGTCTCTTTGTCGTGCCAATGACGAGCCATTGTCGCGACAATGACTTACTCATTGGCACAACAATACAAGTTAGAGAGCCAATTTGTGTCAGCATCTCATTGTCGCGCTAAATGAGTAATCATTGTCGCGACAATATTGGTCATAATGCATATTTGTGTTTCTAACTCTCATTGTCGTGCCAATGATTACTCATTTGTCGCGACAATGTAAGACATGATGTCTTTTTTGTTCGAAATGACACGAAATCAGTTATTTCGATTAATCTTTGCTTTTGAATTCCGTTTTTATTTCGAGAGCGTTGCCCCCAAGGTGGCGCTATTCTCTTGACCCACCGCAATCTTTCCGGGAAGGTCGAACTTGTTGGAAATTCTTCTAATATTTATTAAGGATATATATGTCTTTTGGATGCAATGGGTGCATGAGAGGGGTACAACCATTTAGAGGGTTGCACCCCACCCCAAGGGGTGTCCCATTGGCACCCTTCCATGCCTTATAAAAGAGGCATCATATCCAAATACAAAAAAGACAATAGAAATCCGAGTTTGAGAGTCATTTCTTTTGTTTGTTTTTTGAGATAGAGTTCCACCATTTACTTAGTTCAAATACTTGTTAAAGAGTGCTCATCGAACAAGAAGCAACCAAGTTATCCTGGGAGAATATTGACCAATTCAAATCCGTGAAGCACCTGTGACGGAGGCTAATAATTTCTTAAGGACAGAGATATCTCGACTTGGATTCATCATTACATTTTCCAGGTTTTTCTACAGTTTTTCATGTTTTAGGGTTTATGATAGTTTGATTGGTATTTTCTAGTTTGATTCGTTTGAAGCATGTTTTTTTGACGTTTAATGACACTATTTGGACCACAATCTTAAGAACTTATTAAATCTAGTGTTGTTAGATAGTAATTCGCATGCTAGGTTAGAAACTTTTCTGGAAAAATACGGATTGTGCATGAAAAACCTATAGGACTTTCGAACGCCCGACGAACGCAAAGGCTTAAATCTGAAATTTCGTAAGAACGTTCGAACGCGTCTTCAAACGCCACTCGAACGCAAGCCTTCTGCCTAAAAACGTTCGAACGCGTCTTCAAACGCGACTCAAATGTAGACCTTCTGACTATGCATGGCAGAAAAGCCCGAAGCCCGGCCCGGCCCGGCAAGCCCGACCCGGCCCGGGCGGGCTTTGGCCCGGCCCGGGGTAACACGGGCCGGGCCGGGCTTCACCCAAAAAGCCCGGGTCCGGCCCGGCCCGGGCTTAAAATATATAAATAAATATTTTAATTTATAAAATATATAAATTTTTATAATAAATTTTTTATATTATAATTTTTTGTAATAAAAAAATCGAATCCGGGCTTAAAATAAATAAATAAATATTTTAATTTATAAAATATATATATTTTTTATAATAAAATTTTTTATATTTATAATTTTTATAATAAAAAAATCGGATCCGGACTTAAAATATATATATTTATATAATAAAATTTTTATTTATAATTAAAAAATTAGGCCCGGGCCCGGCCCGAGCCCGGCCCGGGCCCGACCGGGCCTGCCCGGCCCGGCCCGATGACAGCACGGGCCCGGGCCGGGCTCATCGAAGCCCGGCCCGAGCCCGGCCCGTTGCCATGCATACTTCTGACTTAGTTCGTTCAAACGCGTCCTAAACGCAACTCGAACGCAAACTCTCTGGAATCATTCCGTTCGAACGCATTTTCGAATGCTATACGAACGTGAACTCTCTGGAATCATTTCGTTCAAACGCGTTCTCAAACGCTACACGAACATGAACTCTCTGGAAACACTTCGTTCGAACGTGTTATCAAACGCAACACGAACGTACACACACTGGACAGTCTCATTCGAACGTAGATATGAATGCGACACTAACGAAATAGTCCTGGGATTGTTATAAACTGCAAAGACTTATATTAATATTAACTTAGTAAATCATATACTGAAACACATTAATCTTGGTAGTATAGATTTAAGTTATTATTAGGTTGTTCAATTATCACAAGCATACACATAGTGATAAAGTTGAAATTGATTGTGTGTTGCATACTTGGGTGAGAATTTAAAGTGTAATCATACACAAGAAATTTCATCTAATCTTGATTGACACTTATACATATATCTACACATATCGTATATTATTTATGTTATTGAATGAGTGTAATTTTGGGTTTGAATTGCTAAGAGATCCTATTGAAAAAGCCTTTAAGAATATTCTGTCAAAAAGGCGATAAGAGCCTAAGTGGTCAGAGATTTAAGTGGTTACTCCGGACCCCCCTCGTCCTCTGGGAATATTCGTTTATTCATTTTTCTAAAGAATATTTAGTTGAAATTCAAGGACTTGTGTTTATTGGAACCACCGTCCAATAAAACAACAAGTGGTTACCTAGTATATCACTTTGAACAACGTAGGACAATAATCGAACCAACAAGTCATAGCATATAATATTATATATATATATCCAAATTCAACAACAGTTTCATTCTTCAATTATATTTAAAATGATCCTTGAAAAATAACGAAAATATATATATAAAGAAATGTCATTTTGCTTCCATTAGTTACGAAGTCACACGTTATTTCTCATCGCATTTCATGCCATTTTCCTCGATTTCATGCATTTAGCCTATAAAGCAAAAGAATATTAAATGGTTTAATTAAATGTAACAAACTGCTTTCACCATCAATTTAATGCTTTGACTTAGGTGCATCTAGAAAAATTTATAGTGACTGCTATTGGGGATCTATCCTACATTTCTTTTTAATTCAATCAAAGTACACAAGGTTGATAAAATTTATTGCAACCATAGAATTGTAGCTTAATGTTTGAGATTCGATTGAAGTTATGAATCCTTTTTATTTGAAAAAATATATACAATAATCTAGAATACCGATTTTTGTTAGGTAATTGTGGGCTTCTCTCAATACGAAAAGCTAGTCAAATGTGTGATTTTCTCTCATATTTATAAATTGATTATAATTAGTCTGATCCCCATTATATAACCGATGTGAGATAATCCTATTAATCTCTGTCTCACACATCGACTCTCAGCCGAAGAACATAGATAACATGATTTTTCTTATTTGACTATTGGTAAATCTGGGTATTCTGCAATATCAGTGTTAGATCGTATAGAATTTCTCTAAATCTCAAAAACTAACTCAACAGATTAAGTTTTTCGCAACACTTATAAACTTATCATTTATCCTTTGCATGTGATACAAAGAAATACACACATTTTCACAAAACAATTATAGTAGAGGTGTAGGTAACATTTTATTTTAGGGGTAACTATTTTTTTCACGAGTTAAATATTTTATTATTATTTTTTAAAAAATAAGGAAAATTATGAAATAGAACTTGGCCAGAACCAGCAAACTCCTAATGTCGACTTGATTATAACTCAATTCCCCTTCAATAGTTCATGTCACCTTTTCAAATTTGTTAATTACATTTATAAATCATGCTAATTTAAACCTCCCTAATTGGTCCCCCAATGGACATAGGAGCGGTAACTCAATAAATAAATTCATTAGGTTTTAATTCAACACGTTCATTCAATTTATTAAAGCAAGCATCTTGATTAAAAAAAAAATCGTATCAATTTTTTTTAAAGATAATGACGTGGATAGATCTTAAATTTAATTTCTTTTATCTCTTTATTTTTATAAGATTCAAATTCAAGTGATGAAATAAATAAAACTACTTCACATGCAAAATCATATCAAAATTTAAAAGAGAATAAATTGAGAAATTTTACACAAATTTACAATTGTTGTTTTTGTGGTCAAAATAAGGAGTCAATTGAACTTATCATGTAAATTAGCGTTCCTAATTTTACCGGCACGAGAAATAAGTGACATGTCAACGAGTCACGTGTGCCTTGGTAAGACTTGTAAGAGTATTATTGGAAATTGGAAAACCTATCATCCAGGCGCAAGATAGGCATTGTCAGTATATGTGCAGCAAAATGCTGAAAGTGGAAAGTGTACGAATTATATTAAAATGTAAAAGGTACTAAAATGCGCGGAAGGTGTGTTAATTGCGCACCATATATCGCTTCTGCCCGTTAATAGCACGACAAATCCACTTCCCCATGAAAACAGAACAACTTTTCAACCAACGTCGTTAGGGGCCAAACCAACAGGACGTCGACACATAACAATTAACAAGGAGTCCCCACTTAACGGCGTTAAAAGCCGCCTTTATTAAGTAATTAATTAATAAATCCATTCCCGACCCGATCGTGTCGCTTTTATTTTATCTGGTCCCCCGAGGTGTTTACCGGCTGTAAACGGATTCAATCACCGGTGACTGCCGGTTTCTTGTCAGAAATTGACTACGGTTGAAATGATCACTCCCAGTTTTGACCGCTCTGGTTAAGTCCCGCGGGGCGGGCACAACACCCAACACAAACTACTCGAGAGAGAGAGACTGCTTACGAGCTCTGGCTCTGACCCTGGCACCTGTAATTGATAACTGAGCTGGTTGCAGAGAGAGAGAGAGAGAGACTAGAGACCAGTAGAGTCGAGAAAATTGTAAGTGAATTGATTGAGAGAGAGAGAGTGATTGAAATTGTTTGTGCTTTTAGATATTCGAGTGTTTTCGTTTTGAGCATTTAGCAGATGAGAGACCTGAGTTTGAAAGGGATTTGAATTTGAGAGAGAAAATAATAAAATGACAGCAGCTGCTTCTTCTTCAGAGGTGTCTATGATGAAACGAGACTTGTAGGATTCCTATGGAAGGGCAGGAAAGTAATTCCACAACTCCCGTTCCTCAACGAGGTAAAATTCGGTTCGGCTTTTTAGCTTTTCGTTGAAATTTCGGCGATCCGGTTCCTTATTTTTTCGGTTTAATTACAGCTGTGGACGCCGAAATGGCGCTCTATTCGAAGCTGTGGCATGCTTGTGCCGGTCCGTTGGTTACTGTCCCTCGCGAAGGCGAGCGCGTGTACTATTTTCCTCAGGGCCATATAGAGCAGGTTTGTTGTTATTATTATTTTTTGTTGAATTTTTAGATTATATTTTCTTATCATTTTCTTAATTTTTTGTTGTTTAATATTGTCTCAATTTTCGAAATGTTTGTCGTTTTAAAAATAATAAATTAGGTCGAGGCGTCAACTAATCAGGTCGCAGACCAGCAAATGCCATTTTATGATCTTCCGTCTAAGATACTTTGTCGTGTAATTAACGTCCAATTAAAGGTATTTAGGGTTTGAATTTGCTTAAATTAATTTATTTTTTTATGGATTTTTATTGTTGATAATTGATTATTACATAAATCTAATTATAGGCTGAACCTGATTCTGATGAGGTGTTTGCACAAGTGACTTTACTTCCAGAGCCAAACGTAAGTACTGAATCAGTTATCATAGTTTTGATGCTAGTACTAGTAGCTCATGTGGAGCTGAAATTCTAATTGTTAGATTTGTGTGTTTTGGTTAATGTTAGCAAGATGAGAACGCGGTGGTGAAGGAACCTCCTCTGCCCCCGCCCCCAAGATTTCATGTGCATTCATTTTGTAAAACACTAACAGCGTCTGACACAAGTACGCACGGTGGGTTTTCGGTGCTGAGACGACATGCTGACAAGTGTCTTCCACCCTTGGTTAGTTTGATGTGTCAAATTTTTTTCCATTTATGCGGTGTGTAGAGACTAGATATGCTAGGAGAGTGAGTGATTTGTGTTTTATTTCTTGGACAGGACATGTCACAGCAGCCTCCCACGCAGGAGTTGGTTGCCAAGGATTTGCATGGAAATGAGTGGCAGTTCCGGCATATCTTTAGGGGTAATGTCTATTTATTTGATTTTTAAAAAAATGACGTGCAGTTTGGCTATATTGGAGTGGCCTTTGGTTGATTCCTTGTTTCTTACTGCATTGGCTTGAAAAATTGTTAACGTCTTCTAATTTTTATTGGAATATCATGAAGTCTTAGCAGACATAACTCCTTTTTAAGTAATTTTTTTTTTTGTACAACTCCAAGTTGCATTCAAGCAGTCCTCATCTTTTTCCGAGTAATGTTCATCGTTATGGGTCTCTCAGGTCAACCACGTAGACACTTGCTTCAGAGTGGTTGGAGTGTTTTTGTTAGCTCAAAAAGACTGGTGGCAGGGGATGCTTTTATATTTCTGAGGTTTGTTGTCTTTAAATTTTAATGGAATTTGTCTTCAAATCTGCATATTTGTTTTTCGTTACCTGAACTGGACTAATTTGGGCTTGGTTTTAATTTCTAGGGGTGAGAATGGGGAACTTCGGGTTGGTGTAAGGCGAGCAATGAGGCAGCAGGGTAATGTTCCGTCTTCAGTCATATCCAGTCACAGCATGCATCTCGGTGTCCTTGCCACTGCATGGCATGCTGTCTCAACAGGAACTATGTTCACTGTATATTGTAAGCCTAGGTATGGAGTCTATACATACAACATATCCCATTATGCTTTGCTGATCGATGAATTACTTGGCTTTTGAACATAGATTTAATTTTCATAAGCTTACAGAAATGTAAAGTATGTGCATATCTTGGTCCTTGGCTTTTGTCTTGACATTAGTTTGAGAGTTTGGCCGAGTCTAATCCAACTCTGATTCTTGAAGAGGAAACTTATTTTAATGAGCAGTTTCTAGTCACAGATAACTATGAAGATTCTACAGTTTTAATCACATCAGTCAACGATAAATTCGACATCAACTCTAAATTTCTCTTGTTACATCATTTTTTTTGTGAAATTCTTGGCTGACCAGCGTTTTATGTGATTTTTTATGCAGGACAAGCCCATCGGAGTTCATTGTTCCATTTGACCAGTACATGGAATCCGTCAAGAAAAATTATTCAATTGGAATGCAATTTAAAATGAGATTTGAAGGTGAAGAGGCTCCTGAGCAGAGGTTTGCCTAGTGGATGATATTATTATACTGTACTGAAAAAATACCTAGTTATTCTAACTAGTAGTGACCAATGTTGTTAGGATAGTGAGTAACTACTTTTGAAGTTACACACTTGATTTTATTCATGTATTAGTTAGTTGTAGATCTATTTAGACAATAATGGTGCTGTTTTTTTTGCGCTAATTTCTTCGCCTGTGAGAGAACTGAATTTTGATTGTTCGTTTAAATTTCTATTGTAGGTTTACTGGGACCATAGTTGGAATTGAAAAGGGGGACCCCAAGAGGTGGCGAGATTCTAAATGGAGATGCCTTAAGGTAGTATTAGTTTTGTGACAAGTGTGATGTTGCTGTTTTTATTTATGATTCTAAAACAAAGTTTCTAATGTTCATTTTAGGTGAGATGGGAAGAGACTTCTTCCATACCTCGCCCCGAGAGAGTTTCTCCTTGGAAGATAGAAGCTGCACTGGCTCCTCCAGCACTTAATCCACTTCCGATTCCTAGGCCCAAAAGGTCCAGGCCAAACATGGTCCCCCCATCACCGGACTGTCCTGTTCTCACTAGGGAAGGTGCAGTAACAAGTGATAAACCTTTTTATTGTTAGTTTTATTTATATTTTCAGCCATTTATACCAACGATTAACCGAGATTTGACCAGCCTTTCTGAAACTGTTCAGGTTCATCTAAACTACATGCAGACCCTTCATCAAATACTAGATTTTCAAGGGTCTTGCAAGGTCAAGAATTTTCAACCTTGCAAGGCAATTTCGCAGAAAGAGAGGTTACTGAGTTGGAGACTGCTGAAAAGTCTGTTGTGTGGCCACCTTCACTTGATGACGAGAGGATTGATGTGGTGTCTGCTTCAAGAAGATATGGATCAGAGAACTGGGTACCACCAGGGAGGCATGAGCCGACTTACACAGATTTACTGTCAGGATTTGGGACAAGTACCAGTTCCTCCCGTGGCTATAGTTCAACTTTTTCTGATGCTGTTCCAATGAGAGAACATATGCTGAATCAGGAGGGCAAGTTTAACTTGCTTGCCCGACCATGGTCCTTGATGCCCTCTGGTCTATCCCTTAAGTTGGCAGAGTCTAATACAAAGCTTCCGGTACATGGTGGTGATGTAAATTATCATGTACGTGGTAATGTTAGATATGGCGGTGGGTTTGGTGACTATCCCATGCTTCATGGCAATAAGATTGAGCACTCACGTGGAAACTGGTTATTGCCCCCCGTCCCCCGTCCTCATTTTGAAAATTCAGCTCATTCAAGAGAGTTGATGCCGAAATCCACATTGGTGCAAGATCAAGAGGCTGGAAAATCTGACTGTAAGCTCTTTGGCATTCCCCTCTTTAGTAACCCTGTTATGCCAGAGCCAGTGGTATCACAGAGAAACACTGCGAATGAGCCTGCTGGAAACATAGATAAAAAATTCCATGAATTTGAATCTGATCAAAAGCCGGAACAATCAAAAAGCTCAAAATTGACAGATGATAACCAAGCAGCCAATGAGCATGAGAAACTTTTCCAGACTAGCCAGCCCCACACGAAGGATGTTCATAGCAAAACTCAGAGCGGTTCAGCTAGGAGTTGTACAAAGGTTTCACTCTTTCTCTCTCTCCGATGATGATCTTCACTTCTCGATAATATGTGGTTTGTAGTAGTTAAATATTAAGAACTACATCTCATTCAAATGTGGATTTCAGGTTCACAAGCAGGGGATTGCACTTGGAAGGTCTGTGGATCTTTCAAAGTTCAACGACTATGAGGAATTGATAGCTGAATTGGATCAGTTATTTGAATTTGGCGGTGAATTAATGGTTCTCAAGAAGAATTGGCTTATTGTGTATACCGATGATGAGGGTGACATGATGCTTGTTGGAGATGATCCATGGCAGTAAGGATTCTTATTTCATTATTTAATTCTAGTATAGTTGTGGGCACTTGTTAATTTTTTGCCCGTAATAGGGGCATTAGTTAATCAGCAGCTTCTTTTATGTGTAAAGCAGGGAGTTTTGTGGTATGGTATGCAAAATTTTCATATACACAAAAGAGGAGGTCAAGAAGATGAACCCAGGGTCTTTAAGCTCAAAGGGTAAGGATACTAAAATGATTGGGGAAGGCATTGATGTGAATGAAGTGAAACAGTCACATCCTGTGGCATCCAATGCAGAGAATTGTTAGGCTCTTTCATGGTTCTAGGTAAGTTTCTTGGTGTATTATCAAGTCGTTGTTAGACACCTAATGTAGTTGGTATTCATTCTGAAAATGTATTGAAATCTCATATTTTTTCAGACTCGTGATCCCTCTATTCTCGGACATTTTTTGTGCACATTACTTTTTCCTTTTTTTACCCCCAAGAATTTATGGTTTAGATAATAAAGCTGCGTTTGCTCTCGATTTGTTTGGTTTTGTTGCAGCATCAGAAACAAGCTATTCATGCCATTCTAGTTTGGAAATATGAACTAACAGAGATGGACCTCCTCAGAGACGGCATGACTATCCAATTTTAGACATGGTATATGGTGTCCAATTTATATAATGTATACCTCTGTATCTGAGCATGGCAATTCTAAGCTTTTGCTTCCCCAAACGACCCCTATTTGAACATAGTTGTTTTACCCCCCCACTTCTACAACCAGTCATGTAAGTAGAGTGTAAGTTTGTTCATCCATCCTCTAATGCCTTGTTGGGTAAAATAAATGTTCGTTTTGTTGGTTTTCCATATTTGGATATCCATTCGTTAGGTTTGAGTGGGTGTAATTTAGTTTTAAATTAGTATAATCAGTTTTATCTTTGTAATTTGTATTGAATTACTTACACTTGCCAGCTTTAGGTTTAACAATCAAGGTTCAATTAATCAGGGTTTGTTTCAATCCAAATTGTACAGTTTGTTTACTGTCATTAAACCAAATTTGACACCAAGTTCCCAGGTTAATAAAGTGCTCTGTAAAAATTCATTACCAAATGCCAGCAATGAAGTTTGAAAGACTTGAATGATTTATAGGAAACAGAAAGATTAAAGAACTGATGTTCAAATGTTCCAAAAACTTATCTAAAGGCAATTTGCTTGCTGCTAATTCTTGTCAACCTACAAATTGAAAGACCACCAAGTTTAATGTTTGCTTGGAACAGAAGACAGTTGCTTTGGCTTGTGGAGAAACAACTTCAGATCATATCTAGAAAGCTTTACATCATGCCATTAAAGCCAGCCGAATCCAAGAGTACTGCTTTAATATGATCAGGATGAACATCCTGACCTTCCTTGCATTGCTGAATAATAGAAATATATATCAGTAATATATATATACGGAGGTAATTCCTTGAAACAGAAGCAGTGACAATGAGAAATGTTTTCCTTAATTAAGTGTAAAAGTACATGAGATATCATCCTTATGCAACTCAAAACAAACAGACAACATTAATGAACTATCAATTGAAATACAGCTACTGCTTTTATGTTGAACAAGTTAGAACATTACTCAGATGTATTGTATGTTACTAATTCAAATCATTTAATCAAGGAAAAAAAATCTGTGATTTTACATGTTACTTTTGTGGGAGGGGCAAGACAGTCATTTGAGATGTTTAAGTTACTTTGGAATTTACATCAGATAAGATGATAAAACTATAGGACGTCAAGATATTATACCTCAGCTCGGAAAATATCCATGGCAAAACCATTGAAACAACTGATGACAGCTTGCTGGATATCTAGTCCGAGATTGTCCAATGCCCTCATTGTGGAGAGCAAAAGACCTGGCCTACGGCCGCAAAACATGTGGATATTCACAGCTCGTCCTTCTCGCACCCTGACTTCAACCTATACAAGCAGCAAACCAAACATGTGATGGCCACACTTGCTGTGTCTGAGTGGTATCACCAGATTTGATGCATACGGTGATTTATAGTCTGTGATACCACACAGAAGCCTAATTCATACAAGGGACAGATAAAATGCATGAAATCCTCACTATTTATATGACCATGGTAGGTAATTATCATGCATATGTCATGGCACAATTTGGTGTATTCATTTTGGTTCATGAGTAATCTAATTGTAATATCCTTGAACAATTAGAGCAGCAGAAGCCAAACATCTTGGTAGAGGAAATATAGACCAGAATAAGAAAGGAAAAAAAAAATAGTGATTGTGGATTCATTTAAGAGAAGCCAAAGAAATTTCCAGCACAAAGATTCATACCCTTGCAGGATGGCCATTTGGGCTTGGCAATGAACTGGGGCAGAGTTCATCCTTGATACGGCTGTGCAAGGTAGGTGGAGTGGGTGTCAAAGGGTGGAAGTTTGTCGTAGGAGTCAATGCTGAGCCAGGAGGGGTAGACTCCAATTCATTGTGAAGGTCATTGATCCTTTGGAGAAGTTCCTTTAAGTACTCAATTGCATCCCCCAGAATTGAAGCCCTATCCATCTGAGCATGAAAAGGAGAATAACATATGGTTTCCATGCATCAAGTGAAAAATGTAAAGCCCCAAAAACCTCTCTTTATTATCTTTTCCAGAACAGGACAAAATGTGTTGCCATTCAAGTAGTTAACAATTTGAAAAAAAAACATATACTAGCCAAAATGAATACAAAGAACAAATAATAATACTTCTGACATGGAGTGGTAATTTCTACAATACCCTCACGTTTCTTTCTGAGTTTGGAACCTTCAGTTACATCTAATACTAGTTAAGTATATTTGCTTCATTAGTTAGCTTACAAACTTCATTTCTAAGTTAGAAAGAGCTAAATATCCCATAAAGCATTAGGTTTAATCTGGCATTTAAGAGAATGATATAGGTTTACGGAAGCCTTAGGAGTTCTGTAAAAATTCAGCATACTGATACTGAGTGCTTTGTATCTGATTCAGAGTTTTATCCCCTGTTGTTACTGTGAAGTTCAAAAATCGATGCTGTCTCAGGAAACCTTCAAATTTTCACAGGCAAGGACAACACAACCATCAAAAAGAAAAGAAAGGAAAGCCAAAACATCAGGAAAACTGGGATCTCAAATTTAGAGGTGGGATTTTGCTGCTTCCGTGGAAAGAAAAAGGAAGAACTTGCAGTTAAAAAAAAAAAAAAACATATTAAGAATTTATTTCCCTGCAAGTGGCCCATAACATAATGAGGAAATTTAAACATCTCTACCAGATACCATGTGAGAGAAATTAATGATACTTTCTTCAAGCATTTTGTAGGATAAAAAAAATGCCACTCAATCAATAAACATGCACAAACATGAAATAAAAGGCAGGATGATTCCAAGAATCACAAGGGTTATTCTTTTTCAGATTCACGGGAAATAAGAATCTTAAAGAAAACACTTCATGCTTGGAATACGAGAACATAATGTAAAAAACAAATTCTTACTTTGCTAATCTTTGGAACAACAGACCGCAACATGTAGAGTCTATCATTGAGCTTCTTCCTGCGTCGTCTCTCTGCCATCAGATTCTTTGCTGGCAAGCCCTTCTTCTTGCCCTTCCGGTCTCCACCAGTAATAGTACTATTTGCATTGGAGCTACTCCCACCATTTTTACCCATTTCCTCCACCTTATTATCCCCTAAAAAATCATCTGAATCATAATTTAGACCCGACCCATCAACACTCACATCTTCCCAATCATCACTGACATTCATTTTTCTCTTTTTCTCATTATCTTCATTCATTTCTTTCTTCCCTTTATCACAATCAATTCCACTCAAAAGTTGGCTACTTTGTGTACCTAGAACCCCCAAATTGGGCCCATTATCAACTAAGTTTTTCCTCAAAGCAGCTCTTTTTTGAAAAAGTGTGGGTTGTGCTCCCATGGAAGGGAAAGTTTCAAGTGGCCTTAACAATTTAGACCTATTCAAAATCAAAGATTTACCATTATTCTCTTCAAAGCCCCGCAAACCCGCAAAACTAGTACTGCCATTTTCCTGCAATTGAAGCATACGGGTAGTTCCAAATTGTGGATCAGAACATAAATTAGTAGCACTCATCTGATTATTACCACTTAAATCACTGAAACCACTAAAAATCCCACCACTCGCCCTATTCAAAGCATGGGTTGCTTGTGTCTCAAGAAACCCCATTTCGCCCAAATCAAAACCATGCTCTAAAGAGGTGTTGTTAGACACAACATTCATGAACGAAGAAAATGTGCTTTTTTGAGGCAAAAAGTAGTGAACTTGAGATGCATCAAGATTGTTGAAAACAGAGGAAGATGGTGAACATGAAGATGAAGAATCCACAGTGTTGAGCAACAGATTATCAGTTGTTGGATCACCAAGATTTGGTGAAAATGTGATATCTTGATTGTGATTTAAGCTAGTATTACCAGTAGCAACATACCAGTCATCTTCCACTTCAAGCATGGATTTGAAGCCAGAAAGTGAACCCATTTCTTCTTCATTTTCCATCACACTATTATTGTTGTTGTTGTTGTTGTTGTTGTTATTGTTCATGTTGTTGTTTCTGGTCCATGAAGCTGAGTCTTCATCTTCTTTACCTTCCATCCAAACCACACCGTTCAGTCTAGAAAACATCTTTGTTTTGCTTTTTCTCTTTTTTCCTCTTGTGGGTGTGTTTTGTTTTCTCGAGAAACAAACGAGTACAAATAGTTTGTTGAGAAAAAGGAAAATGAAGAGGACGTTGCAGAGGGGAAAGGGCAAATGCTTTTTATTGATTCAGCAGCTCAGCAGATGCATTGTTTGGAGAGAGAGAGAGAGAGTAAAATGTGACACGCTAGCCTTTGAACGTTACATTAATCACTACTAGTTACTACTTGGTTGGCTTATTTTGTCTCTATTTTGTTTTTTCGGATAAACCTTTTGGTCGTCCTCACAAGTAAAACGTATACCTTTGCCCTAGTTTGAGACACGTGGCATACATGAAGAGAAACTCCTCTTAGTAGATTTTATTGATTCACACTATATGATATTACTTTTTCTCCTATCCAAATGCCCGTATAAATTTTTCGTATAGATGTACTCGAAATATTAGTATTTTTTTCTCCTTTAAAATACTAATACTTTATGTGCATCTGTATTAAAAATTCATATGAACATTCGCATAGGAAAATGACTGATATGATATTATCAAGAGTTGCAATGGAATCGGTAATTAGGTTTCATAGGGTTAAAATAGAAATCTACAAATTTTGAGTAGGTTAGAGTATTTAGGGATCGAATTCATGTTTTTTTAAGGCTATATTTGAATTGATGGAAAGAGATATAATAGAATAGAATATAACTTAAAAATTTTAAAAGTTATTGTTTGGATCAATGGAAGGGGATGTATGAGAATGAAATAGAATGTAACAAAAATAGACATTTCGCCATTGAAAATGAGACACTCAAATTGAAGGTTGAGGATGAACGTAATATTTTTAAGACGAATTTGACTATTGAAAAAATAACATTAAAATATTTATCTTTATTATTTTTAGAATATAAAATGACACACTTTCCTTAAAACAGATCGAAGTTTCATACCATTACTTTTTATTTACCAAATAATGTTTGAAACATTATATTATAAGGTTGTGATTTATTACTCTCAATTCCATTCCATTGGATTACATTCTATTATAAACCATTTTCTTCTATCAATCCAAATATAGCCTTAGATTTAGGATTAAGCTATGATTTTAGTCTCCAATAATTATCCATATATTTATCTTACTTGATTTTTCGGTGACCACGTCCCTAAGATTTAAGAGGAAAAAAATGTTGTTCTATACAATACTTATGTTATATTATGTTGGTGGAGCTTGATAGTGCACGACTCGGTTAGGATCCGACCCATCGTGAAATATTATAAGATATTTTGAAAGATTTGGATTATGGAACCGAGGGATAGGCCAATAGGCCGGGACCGTAGTGACTCGTTGGGGGTTTGAGGCATAAATTTTTAAGATTAGTATATAATATATAAGCATTGACCGGCGTAAACACACACGTATAACGCAAAGCACGTATCGTTCAAGTAGTACAAAAATATCGATCCAACGATGACTTAATATCTAATCTATTAATTTTATGAGGTCAAATGATTACTAGTATCTAACACGTTGTTTGATTGATTTGAAATGGTGACGATTCTAAATTTAAAGACAAGTAAATAAAGTTGTTCGAAAGTAGGTTTTAAGAAAATTCAATATTAAAAACTATCTAGGGTTGTGATTTCTTCCAATATCATTTAAAAGATGAAGTGGTTATCTTAAAGTTGGGTAATATATTGATTTATTAACCTGGAACACTAAATTATGTGTAAGCCTCTGTCAATGGTCAGACACAAATACCCAGTTTAACCCAATTGAACCATATGTCTATGTCAACCAAATTATCTGGATTCATTAAGTTTAAGTTCCAATTATGGCTACCCCAGCCCGACAAGTATATGTCTATCCTATAAGGAAATCTATTAAAGGGTTCTATTAAAGGGTTATCTATCCTCAAGGAAGATCGTGGGCTATTAAGTCTAAGGCTGAAACCTAAAATCCCTATGTCTAGTTCATTTTAGATTTACCACATCAATCTTATTGGTGATCAGACAACAAGAAGCATTAAGCTTAAGACTTAATAAATAAACATTTATATTACCCAAACTATAATCTAACCCCTTATAAACCGGTGATATTAAAAGTCATCACAACCCCAGATAACTAATTTAGTTACAACAAATAACTAGGGCTAGTAAAAACTTGAAAATAAAAGATATAAAGTAAAAATACGGTAAAGTAAATTACAATAAAATAAAATGCTAAGGTAAAATGAATTACTTTTACTACTACTAATTTAGATATCTCCCATAATATAATATATAAACTTGTGATAACATTACCAACCAGCCATATAGGTGGTATCCTGATTAAGTCAAATTAAGTCCAACCAGCCATTAAGGCGGTAAAAAGATTTGTCCATGAACCTGCCATATAGGCTGTAAGAAAGTTTAATTACCAACCGACCAATCTGGGGGTATCATTGATTAGTCAGGTTTAAACCAGATTAAAAATGAATTACCAACCGACCAATCTGGCGGTATCCTTTTTAAGTCAATATTTTAAATAGTGAATATATTATATTTAAGGGAGATTAATCTAAATAGCAATAGTAAAAGAATTACCTTTCACCATAGCTGGGGAAGTTACCTACTCATGGTAAATAGTAAAAGCTGTAAAAAGTAAAAAAATAAATTACTATTATTACAAAACGTAATTAAAATTAATTACAAAACTAAAAACTAAAAAATTAAAAATTAAAAGAAAGTAGAGAGAGAAACTCCCTCTTTACATCAAAGAGATGAGAGAGAGTGGTACAACTGAAACTGGAATTTCGCGCTCTATTTATAGGGGTCAGTAGGGGTCGCGCGTCGCGACACCCAGCTCGCGTCGCGACGCCAGTTATGTCGACGTGGCACGCTGTGGTTCGTCGGTTGCAGATTCTGGATAAGGTGATAATGTGACACGTGGCAGAGTGGTTGGGACTCAATTATTGTGACACGTGGCGGCTTCTGATTGGTCGGCTAGATTCTTATCCGCCACGTGTCAGATAAGGATTAGATAGCCAATACTTGATGCTGACGTGGCGGTGACGTGGCATGACACATGGCACTTCCTGATTGGTTGACGATGACGTGGCGGTGAGGTGAGGTGCATGTTGACTCGGTCAACCTGGTGATGTGGCTGATGACGTGGCAATGACGTGGAGTGACACGTGGCACACGTGGCGATGGTGACTGTCGGCACCGTAGGATGATGACACATGGCACGGCGCATGTTAGCAGATCGACTGAGATGGTGACACGTGGCACGGCGCACGTTAGCAAAGTCAAACTTTTCTCAGATTCTGATTTGTGGACCCGGCGCACGTTAGCACTGTTCGACGCATGTTAGGCGTCGCGACGCAGGAAATTACCAAAATGCCTATTTTCGTCCAATTTTCACTGTTTTGGCCCAAATCACCTCCAGAATGTCCTGAAACTTTATTTATCTACAAAATAACACAAAACACATCAAAATATTCACAAAACTCAAGAAACTATACAAAATATTATGTTAAATGAGTGAGAAATAGTGATAGATTTACCACTCATCAAGTATATGTTCGCCATTGTTTGGAGTTTGATGTAATTTTTGAAACTTCTGTTTTATTGCTTTCAATACAATCAAGTAAATTGTATGTTTTTGTGTGAATATTTTTGCTTTTCTTATATATTGCTTCCGCTTAGATTCCTAGCATACTACCATAAAACCAACCAATTGACATTGCATTATTCTTATAATATAGTATTTCATATTATGAACAAGGTGTATAAGAGATATATAAGAGATGATATTAAAGATGGAGAGAGAGGTGGCAATTTCATGTTCATATACATACATATTTATCTTTGTAAATCTAAAATTTCATGTTAAAAACCAAAAGCTAAAGAGATAATTGCATTTTATGGTAGGATTTGAGATGTGGTCCTAAGAAGCTCATGTGCTCTTCTTTCACACCATGGCAGCAGACCAGGGATGATAAATTTTTTACTAGGAAAAGTCTTGTCACTACGTAATGAAGAGACTTTTGTTGCGATTTTGGCAAATTTTAATTTGTCGGCGAGCCATATTTAGCTTGCAATTTCCCCCTAGAGATAAAATTATAACATCAATAGTCATATAGTTTTATTTTTTTACCCTGAGATTATAACCGATAAAAAAACTCGGGAGTTTTTAGGAAGAGTTCGTTCAATCAATAAATATGAAAATTATATATTCGTATAATTTTACTAAATCGAGTTTTAATTTGGATCTCTAATCACAATTGATTTTTATTTTCATTAATACAAAAATATAAATATTTATATTTGATTCTTCAAATAACATATATAAAAAATTATATTTGTAATTTATTCTCACATACCTACTAGCAGGCGACACTGATATCTCAGTGACTCAGTGCGCTGATATTTTTGGCCACTCGGCACTCGTGATTAAGCATTCAATGCTCGCTATATTTACTGTAATAGATTGAATGTATATCATGCTTGCCAATTTATTTATTGAATGTTTATTGATCTAAATATTTATAATGGACCTTTATTGGAAAGAATTTATAATGGACCTTTTAAAAAGAATATTTATGTTTTTACTCGTCAAAAAAGAAAAGATTATTATCGATGCATTATGAACTAGTTATGCTGGGCAACAAGGAAATCTGTTGGTCATTGTCAATTTACTAGTGATAATCAAACCAAACCAGCAATAATAGCCCGGATTTTTTAATTAATTTATAGGAAATATTTTAATAAAATTTTGGGTTGAGTAGTGGCGAATGCCCTCATTATTATGAATTTGACTCCATCATTATTTGGTAATATTGTGTTATATGTTTCTTTTTATGATTTATCTTTATATCAATTTATGTATTCTCTTACCCCACCTGACATATGATAATACCATTTGTTTTCTTTTCATACTAGGACATACATAGAGTTATATGTTGTACATATACCCGAATCATCTTAATTATGTTTCTCTTGTTTTCTTTTCTATAGGTGCTATACCTAATTTCTTCTTAATTTCTTTATTTTTTAATACTCTTTATTTCTAATTTTGTTTCCCCATGTATATCCACACATCCATATAATAAAGTATTTTTATCTAAGCTACCCTCATTTTTCTCTGATATGTTAGATGCTTTATTGCTTAGAATTTCATTTCCTAAAACATTGTCTATCAGCGATTATCCAATAAAGTTTTCCTTTTAAGTTTTAAAGGAAAGTTGAGACCATACAAATCCACAAATAGACATCTCCATTTCCTCAAGTCCAATATTGAATTTTATGACTAATATCTTCATGATTTATCAACTTTTTCATTTTTTGAATGATGGATCATAAGTATTTAAAAACACTCAATTTTGAGATTAATTTGATCATCATTTTTTATTTTTGTCATATTATCTCTATAATCTTTGATAAATTCACACATGTTTTTAATCTACTTAATCTGAAGCTCAACTTCTAAAGTTTTCCAACATATCTCAAATTTAGTACCGAATTGAAATCACAAATTTTGATAGCCGGAAATATATGAACCCAAATAGAAATA
This sequence comes from Zanthoxylum bungeanum, assembly GCA_019454045.1. Taxonomy (NCBI): domain Eukaryota; kingdom Viridiplantae; phylum Streptophyta; class Magnoliopsida; order Sapindales; family Rutaceae; genus Zanthoxylum; species Zanthoxylum bungeanum. The sequence goes on along the minus strand of SKCR01036902.1, from coordinate 75,257 downwards.
GGGAACCCACACCATTAAATATAAAATTGCAGCATTGAATATGTAGTGATCGAGAATTTGGTGATCTAGGGTTCAGGATCTCATCTTGAGATTCTGAGTTCGAATCCAGATGATGCATTTCTTGTAAGAGCTTGGGATAACCGGAGGTTTTACCGGGCTTAAACCCATAAGTGGGATTTCTGAAAATAAAAAAAAGTACAGAGAGAGTACATTCATAAAGCAGCAAGCACAGTAAGTAATAATAGCAGGACTGAGAGAGAGAGAGAGTAATAATATATAGAAGATGAAATTGATCGGGGAAGAGAAGCCCAAGTATCTCGTGAAGCTTTAAATTAACCTCACTCACCGCACCAACTGGCTACTGCTAATGATACTGCCCAATCAATTCAAAACCCCTCTCTCTCAATCTTCTTCACTTATTTTCAGTATCTGGGTTGGTTGCTCAACAGTTACTTTTATAAAGAATATCCATAGATGATTGATGTTTCGATAGGTGAGAATGGATTGAAGATAGTCAAATTATTTAAGAGTAAAATATAATTAATTATATTGTGATATCAATAATATGAGGTGTATTAGTCTAAGTTTTAAAAGTTATCATAAAAAATTTGTGTCCCAAGGCCAAGGACAAGGGTCATTGCTAAAAACTGTCAAGTCTTTATTATTATTTTTTAATATTATTGTCACTGAAAATGAATATTGGAAATAGATTTTTTAGTCTCAATTTTATAAGTATTATATTACTCTTATGTAGCGTTTGGTAGAGAGTTTGATGAACTTATAACTTAGGTTATATTTTCATTATAATACTTATAAGATAATTTATATTCTCAATCAATGTTGCATTTGTCTCTAAGTAATGTGTTAGACTTACAAAAATTTAGATATAAAATTTGTATTTTAAATAATGTGTTCTAAATCAATGGTTACCACATGTTATATATATATTTTGGAATCGTTGGAAACCTGCCGTCAAATTATCCATTCCGGGCTTAAGCGGAGCAGGTCAAACCTCCGGCTGTCTCATGCTATTACAAGAAACGCACTCCCTAAATTCGAACCCAGAATCTCAAAGTGAAATCCTGAGTTCCACATAGGGGTGGCAATTTGGGTCAGGATTCGTTTATTCATTCGATTCGATTCGCTTTAAGCTAATACAGGTTTGAAAAAATGGATTCATTTAATAAATAGGTCAATTCGATTCGATTCGTTTATTAAACGAATCGAGTATGAATTTAAGCTCATTGATTCGTTTATTCGTTTATGATTCGTTTTATTATTTTTATTTACTAGGTCTTGTTAATTTTCAATTAAGATTCGAGAAATTATAGCTAATTACCATGGAAAAAGCAATATTTTTCCATATTTTGTGAGATATTTTTAGTAAATATATCAATTACATATGTATATATTTATGAAGAATTAATGTAAATCAAGTGTGGTAAATTATTTTATTAAATAATATCATGACTAAACGAATAAACGAATATTCGTATTCGATTTATTTAATAAACGAATCGAATACGAATCCTGATATTAGGATTCGTTTAATAAACGAATCGAATACGAATCCATCACATTTTAATTCGATTCGTTTAAGATTCGATACAAATTCGATCCGTTGATTCGTTTTACCACCCCTAGTCCCACACCACCAAGCCACGCCCCTTGGGGACTTGAGAGAATATATTGTTGTGTAATACAAACTTTTAGGGGTATTTTGGTCCAAATTTTTTATATTTGATCAATAAAATAAAAGAATTTAGAAGTGGGTTATTTATATAATTCACTAAAACCAAAAAAAAAAAAAAGATTACTTTTCAAATTTTCCCAACTTAATGAGGACCATAGTGAATGTAATAAATGTAAAATGGGCAAGAAATGTCCCCCCAAAAAAAAATGTCAGATAAATTGCAGATGGGCTGCTATTGCTACGGAAAGAAAGATGCGTCTTTAATATTTCTTGTATAGTCTCGTGATCTTGAGAAGGGTTTATCTTCCCCCTCTCCCTACCATAATTGATTTTTTTGTCTACCATATAATTTCTTAATTGCCTCATTCCTTTCACCAAAATTCAATTTTCAAATAAACCATATATATTCATTTTTTATTTATTTATTGATACATACATACATATATAAATATATATATTTTATTTTATTAATTAATTTATTTTATTTTATAATTTTATAATTTTTTTAAATTTATATTTTTTGGTCTTTATATATATTATTTTTTATTTGTTTAATAATATTACAAATTTCATATTTATTATTATTTATTTGGTGTTAATTTATTAATTTAATTTTTATGATTCTTTTTTAATTTATTTAACACTACTTATGTATTATAAAATATTCTCAAAATAAAAACTTATATATTTAAAAAATAGTACAAATAACAACATAAAAACTTACACATAAAAATATAAAAACATAAATTCTAATATATGTTGCCTCCAAAGTCTCCTTCTAGCGCACTTGGTGATATACCCAATATTTCGTACCATAATTGATTACGAATACTATAACGAGTGGTTCATTCTTTAGCTTCGTACGATGAATGTTCCCACCACCACATTGGGATGGGTGGTACAGGGTAATGAGGGTGTAAAAAAACTTGCACAACGTATCTGCCAACATGAGCAATAGATATTTCTTGACGCTCTTGCTCTGGAACTGCAGGGGACCTTAATGGCAAGTGAGTAAAACAACTCCATTCTCAGCAAATGTATGTACCTCGAAGCAATGACAATTCCTAAACTCATTGAATCCATCCAATGTACCTCTGGTGCCGGCGACTGGAAGAAATGCAGTAAGTGTAATAGATTGTCTGCCCATCCGTTTGATGGATAAAGTCAATCATATAAATCCTTATTTTGTTGAATCTCTTTGACCTGCGTAATCACACGCGTATAACGCAAGCGCACATATCGTTCAAGTAGTATAAAAATATCGATCCCACGAGGACTTAATTCATACTGTTGCTATTAATTATTGATACTATTTATTTACAAGTATCTAATTAAGGGAGAAGAGAATGATTGCTTTTGGTTGGTTGAATGTGGATTTGCTTAAATAAAATGAATAAAATAAACAAAAGAAAATACTAAGAAAAATAAATAAAAGACACAAAGATCTAGGGTTGTGTTTCCATACAATATTATCCTAAAGATGAATTGATTCTCTTATATATGTGTAATAAGTCAGTTTGCTAATCTGGAACACGAAGATATACAAAAGCTTCTGTCGATGGTCAGATGCAAACACCCAAATAACCCAATTAATCATATGTCTATGTTAACCAAGTTACCTGGATTCATTAAGTTCAAGTTCCAATAGTGGTTACCCCCGCCCGACAGATATATGTCTATCCTGTAAGGAATTCTATTAAAGGGTTATCTATCCTCAAGGAAGATCGTGTGCTATTGAATCTAAGGCTCAAAACTTAAAATCCTTTCGTCAAGTTCATTTTAAGTTTACCACATCAATCTTATTAATGGCCAGTTAACAAGAAGCATTAAGCTTAAGACTCAATAAACAAACTAAGGAATTACCCATAATATAATTAAATCAATTATTAAGCATGTTAATATTGTGTTTCATCAATTCCCTGAAATAAAAAATAAAATACTGGGGGTTATGAGATCCACCTTTACTACTTCTAAATTAGAAATCTCCTTTATTATAATATGGAATTTATCAGTGATATTACCAACCGACCATATAGGCGGTATCCTCATTAAGTCAGATTTTAATTAAGTCCGACCAGCCATAAATGCGGTATCATTATTTGTCCATAAACCAGCCATATAGACGGTAATCATATGTCACATAAAGACAGGCCATATAGGCGGTGTCATATTATGTCAAATAAATAAAACCAGCTATTAAGGCGGTAAAACTTTTAGTTTGAATTATAATTTCCATATTATAATTAAGGGAGATTAATCTAAATTAAAATAATAAAAGCTTCACCCTTCCCCCAGCGGAAATCTAACTACTAAACATAAAAGAAAAGAGAAGAAAAAGAAACTACTACTATTACTTAAAATTAAAATACTTAATTTAAATACTAAAAATAAATACAAACAAGATGCAATCCTTAAATTCCTTAAAAAACCTAAGGAAAGCATGAGAATTACAAATGAAATGGCTTGGTATTTATAGGAAAATCTAAAGGCTTCCACCAATTTCTCCACCAATTGCTCCACCAAACACTCCACAAAATCCTCCACCAAACACTCCACCAAACATGCCACAAGACACTCCACAAAACACTCCACCAAACATGCAAGCATGTTTTGGGGAAGTTTGACAATTGTAAATTGTCATTTTCCATTTTTTTTTATTTTTTGTTAATCACTTTAGTAATTACACAAAACACATTGATTATTCATTAATTTCGGTCTTGAAAACCTCGGAATTAGAAAATATTTAAAATTTCAAAGTTTTAGATCTTTGAGTCTTCTTTAATCTGCAACTTGAATCAGCTCAATCGGATATCGGATGAAAAAGTTATGTCCAAAATACAAAACTTGGGCAAAATTGGAATTTAGGACTGCACTTCGTGACGCGTACAATAAATTTTCGTTTTTGACCATTTTTCCTCCGAATTTCATCGTTTTAGTCCCGAGTTGATTCCATTAAGTCCCAATATTATTTTTATCTGTAAAATAAATAAAAACATATCAAAACGTTCATAAAACTCGAGAAACTATACAAAATATTAGGTTAAATGAGTGAAAAATAATGATATAATTACCACTCATCACACCCCCAAACCTAACATTTTGCTAGTCCTCGAGCAAAACAACAAAATAAAATAACATAAACATCTTTAAAATAAAATTAAGCTAAGCCACTTTCGTAGGGATCATGGTTGCATTTAGCATATGGACGAGTTGTAATCTCGTGAGGGTTTACATCAACGATACCCATAAAAGTTTGATAAAAGTAAAAAGATAGTAAAACTAATGCACACAAAAGCCAAAAGACAAGAGAAAAAAGGTTAGTGACTAAACATGTGAAACTTCTACGCCAAGTTAAGAGTTGTTTTCTTTCTTTCTAAATTACCGAATAAGTAAATTCTCTGATTATTTTTACCATTCTTCATATACACAACCATCAAAATATTAATCAACTCATTTTGCCCACAATAGTCACAAGTGCAGTTGAGAAGAGAGTAAAATTTTTGTCCTAAAGTTTTATCAGAATTCACACCTTTTGTAGCAATGGAATAATTTTTTTTCTGATTTTTTCTTTGATTTTTGATTTTTTTTTATTTATATACAATATCTTCCGTCTATGTAGCGGGCTTTGGGCCAGTGACTTCCAAATAAGTTGGCTTTAGGGCACTAGGTGTTAAGACACCCATGCGGACTTAATTACTCAGACTTCAGATATAAATATATTTTGCATCCATGTAGCGAGCTTTAGGCCAGTGGCTCCCAAACCAGTTGGTTTTGGGGCACTAGGTGTTAAAACACCCCTACAGACTTAATAACTCTGATCTCAAACGTTTTTTTTACTCCATTGCCATTTATAGATGCTTCCTCATATTAAACTAGAGCACTGAATATTACAAACTTTTCAATTAAAGCTCATGTCCATATGTTACCATGCATGTTGATAATACCTGCCAACTGAGCATAGGAAGATTCATTTTAGTCAGTTTTATGGAGAATTCACAAATTAAATAATTCAAAACGAAATAAACAAAAATTAACTTGTTCCGAAATAGGTTTGAGATACGTATCAGGAGTGGAAACTCCTTACACAGCTATCTCTAACCAATTTCACCTGATTAATCAAGTTAAAACACAAAAACACTAAATATTTTTTTTGATTTTTTGTAAAATTTTTCAAATTTTTTTTTTAGATTTTTTGAAAAAATTTTGGACTAAAAATAACACAACATACAAAATAAAAATAAAATACTAGCCAACTAATCCCCTCCCCCATACCTAAATGAGACATTGTCCCCAATGTCTTAAACAGTAGAAGAAGAGTTTATAAGATAGTACCTGGTTAGCTGAAATTCTACGAAAAATTACCGATTAAGATCTATGTCCAATTTACGCTTTTTTCCACGATCGCTATCTGACCAGTTTAACTTGGAAAGAATGAGGTCGATTTTTGGTTCAAAGGTTAGGATTTGGTCAATTAATTCTTCGGCCTTTGTTGTAGTCAGGAAAATATCTTGTACTGATTTTGTGACGAACTCATGTCTTTTGGCTTCCGCAAGAAATACAAACAGAAAATCGAAAAAATGATCAATGTTAAGTAATCCAATGGGCTTCCAATGAATGTTCAAGTGCGCCCATGATGCCACTGTGAATATTTCTTCAAACGTTCCGAGCCCACCTGGTAAAGCAATAAAAACATCAGCAGTTTTGACCATTTCAAGGAGTTGTTCAGACATACCTGAGATAATGCGTTCATCTCCATTTGTTTTTCCGATTATGTGTTCGTCCGCCAAAGTTTTTGGAATGATTCCCAAAAGGTGACTGCCACCCTCCTGAACGACTTTTGAAATGCTTCCCATTAATCCAAGATTTCCATCGCCATATACTAGGTGCATATTGTGTTCTGCTATAACTCTCCCCAATTCCTTTGCAGCCTCAACGAACTCTGGTTTATTGCCAAAGTTAGATCCACATAACACACAGATTTTAATGACTCGCTGTTGTGAAGTTGCTTCCATTTTCTCTCTCTTATTTGGATGTTTATCTGAATGTGTAGAAGAGAAGAATGACGAGATGAAATTATAGATCCTGAAAAGGGTGAGTAAAAATAACACTGGTACCTGTCAAATGACAATGAACGTTAAAATAAATTGTGAAAGTCAAAAACAATAGATCTTTTCGGCGAAAATAAAAGAAAATAACAAAAGAAAAGCAAATCAAAGCAATTATTAAGGCAACAGAATTGTGTACGCAATACACCACTCATTTGGTATATAAATCCATTAGGATGCGTCTCAAGAATCCATTCCTTACTCAGCGATCACTACTGACTTAAATCTCATCTTTGTGATTGCCAAACACCATTCCTCCTTAAATGCTCCATTTGTGCCTTTCCCTACAAAAATAACACACAAAATTAAAAACTCTACAACATGTATACACAAAATATAAAAATGGACATTAAAACAAATTGCATGGGTTGCCTCCCTGCTAGCGCTAAATTTTTCATCTTCAGCCAGACGTGACTGAAATCCATTTGTCAAGGGGGTTTCAGCGTGATTTTAGATGTCCGATCAAAGACAATCCCGTGTGCGTTGCTTTTGAAGGGTATCTTCCAACGGTAAAGTGGCAAAAAGAATTTTATCTCATTCAGTGCTTGTGCCACCTTTTTAAACATTTTCGTTCCAGTGGTTCCAGAAAAGAAAGAAAGAAAATCAGGAGGTCTTGTATGGTGCTTGACTTTGAATGGAAGTTCCATTCTGTCAAGCTTCTGGGAGATATCTTTGATTTGTACTCCCCAAAACAGTGATGTTTTGCCTGAATGCATTGGATCCTCAATAAGGTCTGACATTTGCTCTTCCATTTGTTTTGCATCTTGCTCCACCATTTTTTCACAGATGTATTTTAGGATTTCCGTATTCAATTATTCATCTGTCATCTGTGAAATGCATGCTCCATAAGTGTCAATCTGAAGATGTAAAGAAATGTCAGATTTTAGGTCTTCATCCTCTGATGGGACTGGCTCAGATAAATCTTCTTCGAACATTTGTGCAATGGAAGCTTCAAGATCTTCATTTTGAAGATGGAAAGTTTCATCCTCCCTTGTTGGTGCAGTTGGTACAAACAGCTCAACTTCTTCATCCTCGTCAGAGTCAGAATAATAAAAATCAAACAGAGACTTCGTTGGTTTGAGCTCCTGAACTAATACCTCTGGTTCCTGATACTGCTCAGCCTCTTCCTCTAATAAGGTGTCATGTTGAAACTCTGGATACTCGAAGGCTTCATCAGTTTCATCTGAAAATGCTTCTTGAGGTATGTAGCTCTAGTTTTCTGTTAATTGTCTCGTTTGATCTGTCAGTCTCTGAATAGATGCTGATTGTCTCTGAATACTTTCTAGTTGATTCTGGAATGTTTCAAGTATCGTATCCAACTTTTCGTCTTGTTTATTGAACAAATCTTTGAGCATGTCAACCATCTGATCTTCCTCTGATGGATCTGGTTCTTGATGAAAATCGTAGGTAGATGGTGGATAAGACGGAGAATAAGGTTCAATGAAATATACTAGTTCTTCGTACCTTGATTGATTCCGATAATTCTGCCACTCTGAAATATATATACATTGATCACTCGGGTGGTTACCATCACATATCACACATCTCACCATTGCGTTTTATTGAGCAAATGTAGTATTGCTTGGTTCTGGCATCCAGTGATAATTGTTGGTCTGGACAACAGGCCTCAAAAAACCGGACTGTTGCTCCCTGATTTGGGGTGTATCTTCTTCTAGTAAAGCTCGCAATCTTTCTATCTCCCAACGAAGATCCATGTCAACAACCTGAAAAATAAAAGAATGAAATAAAAATTACAAATAAAAAGAAAATTAGATACAAGTAAATTAGATAGCTTCAAAATTAATAACTCAAGAAAAATAAGTCCCTGGCAACGACGCCAAAAACTTGATCGGCGTAATCACACGCGTATAACGCAAGCGCACGTATCGTTCAAATAGTATAACAATATTGATCCCACGAGGACTTAATTCCTACTGTTGTTATTAATTATTGATACTATTTATTTACAAGTACCAAACACTCCACCAACATGCCACAAGACACTCCACAAAAAACTCCACCAAATATGCAAGCATGTTTTGTGGAAGTTTGACAATTGTAAATTGTAAATTGTAAATTGTCATTTTCCATTTTTTTATTTTTTATAATGACTTTAGTAATTACACAAAACACATTAGCTTATTCGTTAATGTCGGTCTTGAAAAATTCGGAATTAGAAAATATTTAAAATTTCAAAGTTGTAGATCTTTGAGTCTTATTTAATCTGAAACTTGAATTAGCTCAATCGGATATCAGATGAAAAAGTTATGGCCAAAATACAAAACTTGCGCAAAATTGGAATTTAGGACTGCACTTCGTGACGCGTACAGTAAATTTTCGTTTTTGATATTTTTCCTCCGGATTTCATCATTTTAGCCCCGAGTTGATTCCATTAAGTCCTAATATTATTTTTATCTGTAAAACAAATAAAAACACATCAAAATGTTCATAAAACTTGAGAAACTATACAAAATATTAGGTTAAATGAGTGAGAAATAGTGATATAATTACCACTCATCACTCTTCAATAAGGTCGCATCGTACTTGACCCCAACCTTCTTCGCCATACCCGATTAGTGCAGCTATTTCTCTGAATCCATAATGACCATCAGCTTGAACATCAATAGTGTGAGAAATTTAACGTTGATATGCCACATGTAATATCTGAATATAAGTATCACAGATCGGTGGAAGTTGAGACTGGTCATGAGTTGATCGCCTCCCACGGCCCCCTCTCACTAGAGTCGGTACAGTTGGTTGAGTGACCCTAGATCCTGAAGTGGAAGCATATCCAAAATAAGGTATGCGATGTTTATTTTGCTCATCTCTGCCTGTAGGTCGACCTCTATGTTCAATGTTGTACGAAGGGACTCGAACTGTGCTTTGAGATGGATCCGCCATATTGAGAAACTTGTCTATCATATGCTGTCACATACATGGATCCATCTCATCTAATAATTCAACAACATTTGATATCCTGTTAGGCCGTGTTGCATCATAATTGAACTCGTGTATCTGCATTGATAACCTTCTCCAATGTACGTCAACACTTTGTATCGAAATTGGTATGGAAAGATGAAGACAATATACAATATCGTTCATACATGGCAATCCATATATTATTTTGAACGAGTAGTTGCACATGCCGGCTAGTTGGTGAAATGTTTCCTCAACACATTTCAGCTGATCATAAATGTACTTCATCGCCTCTAACGAAATATGACACCTTATTTGATTAAAAATCTCCACACGCAAATGTTTATGCTGTGGAATGTTCGAAGATTTCTCTAATGACTTTTGAATTTCCCCAAACTGATTTCTCAACATCTTGTGTATTTTTTCAAAAGATAATTGTAAGGATGACATGGTATTTCCCAAATATAATTTTAGTCTCGAATGTGCAGACTATGCCCTGTAATTTAAAAAATAGTGTATTTTTTCATTAGTAAAATTTACAATAATGACCAATAATTTAAATAGTAAAGAAATAAAATAATTGTACATTTGACTTGAATTGCTTCCCAGATGCATACATGTATCAATCCATGCTGAAACAAATCGGTCTCTGTAAGGGTGTAACCATGTCTCCCAAAGGTAATTTAGAGCACCATTGAATTGTCTAAACTCCTCACGCATCACCTCCCATTTCTGTTGGTAAGACCACTGTGTTGATGAATTAATAAGAGTGCCATGATGAATAAAAGTGTTTCCATTGCATACCAAGCATATGACTGCATTTCTTAATTACACACTGATTTATGTGCCAAATACAAAGAATGTGATGAGCCATGGGAAAACATGTTTCAATGGCTTTAATAAGCCCTAAATCCCGATCTGAAACAAAAACTGATGGCAATGATGCTCAATTTTCAACCATCTATTTCTTCAAGATTGATAATGCCCATGTTAATTGCCTAGACGTCTCATTACTAAGAAATGCGAACATAAGCGAGTAAGTTCGCATTCTGGATGTGATACCAACAACCTCCAATAGTGGTATCCGATACTCGTTCATCTTGTATGTGGCATCAATGATAAACACATAATGAAAGTCAATAGATAGCTTTAGGCTTTTAAGATGAACCCAAAGAATATCTGTAATTTCATTGGTGTCTGGATTTGTAAGGTAATCATAAATATTTTTTCTTAATCAATTGATCCAAATCATATTGAATAGAAGTTAGACCACCCTGTTTCGCTTCTTTGTTTCTGGAAATAGCATTGTAAATGCTTCCGATTTCCGTACTATTTGACAGGTCTATTTCTTTTAAAACACTAAGAATTTCACGAGGTGCGGTGCTGTTGGCCATATCAAGCACAAATGGTTTCTCTAACGGTTTAAGCCTGGACGAATATTCATGACCATCAAGATATTCTGCTATTTGATGGTTATGGAAACCACATGTAACCTTTAATCCCCACATAACACTGTCTGGAGGTTTTGATATACCTCGAAGCTCAAATTGACATTCACATTTTTTTGTCCCACTATTTTTACTATGGATTGACCTCCAACAAGATACCACGGTGGTTTGTACTTTCCTCCTCTTTCACACATAAGATGACACTTTGGCAGCTTACCGCCTTTCAAATTAGCAGAATTTTTAATCACTATCACAATATTATTTTCTAGACCAACTATTTTCGCCCAATTTATCATATCTTCTCTACTTTCAAAGATCTACATAAAAAATAACGAAGATGTATAAAAAACAAATATACATAATTTCTACACTTTAAAAATAAATAACGAATATACATAATACAACGATAAAATAACCTAGTCTGTAGTTAAATTCAGTTGTATAATCGCGACTATTGCTGTAGATGCTTTCCCCACTTCGAACTTCATTTTCGCCTGACCAACTATCTGAAAATGAGCCCAAGTTACAGTTATCCATAATGTTTTCCGAAGATGATAACTCTATTCTAAGAAGAGAGAATGATATGTTGAGGGGGAAAGAGAGAATGAGATGAGAGAGGCTCAAATGATCTTACCTTCAAACTTACAAACTACCTCTTTATATAAGAAGTAAAAACAAATAAAACAAATAACTTTTAATAAAGTAAAAGTAGATATGGATACTGATTTACGAAATTAAATAAGACAAACAACTTTTAATAAAGAAAATATAAAATCAGAATCAGAATCAGAATCAACACAACTTTTAATAAAATATTCAAAAAAAGTAAAAGTAGATATGGATATTGATTTACGAAATTAAATAAGACAAACAACTTTTAATAAAGAAAATATAAAATCAGAATCAGAATCAGAATCAAAATCAACACAACTTTTAATAAAATATTTTTTTAAAAAAAAAAGTAAAAATACATATTTTTCATTTATTTTTTTCGATTTTTTTTTTTAAAAAAAGAAATGAGAACGTTCCCCTTCTCATTTCTGGGGCGAACGATCGTTCCCCTTGGAACGATCGCTCGCCCATCTCAGAGAAGGGGCGTCCATTCTCAGAGAAGGGGACTATTCTTTCCTTTTTTTTCTTTTTAATTCAAAAAAAAAATAAAAAAAAATTATATTGCTTAAATTTTTTTTTTATATACATAAGTAGTATTAATTAAATTAAAATGAATCAAAAAAATAAATGAATAGATAAAAAATCTGTAATATTTATTAACAAAAATAAAAAAATTATAAAATTATAAAATAATTAATAAAATGACAAATGGAGTTATAGCTAGTATATAATTATTTTTAAATTAATATATATAAATATATAAATTTTGTAATGTATATAATATTTGTAACTTCCCAAAAAAACAAAAAAAACAAAAGAGTCATTGCAAATATTGATAAGGGCTATTTAGTAAATTAGCAAGGGGACAAGGAGATGGGGCGTGTCAGGCTTGGCAGGGAAGGGGGATGATCAAATTTCGATCTTGAGACATCATTGAAAATTGGCTCTGATTTTTCATTATCTATATGCAAATTGGAAAACGATGGTATTTTTTTTTCTAAAAATTATGAGGATTACGTGGTTTGTAGTTAGTGAAATTATGGCAAAGTCATCTTCTACGATGTGATAGGTTAAATTCGTAGCGTATACATTAATTTATACGATGCGTTATGTTATGCCGAATATAAAAAGCACATAATAATCAAACAAAATTCCAAAGATTAATGGCTTAGTATGCGTCAAAATGTCAAAAACATTAGGCCATGTTGATTGCAGTTTTTCACCCTGAGAAAGTTCAAATCCCGAGGAATGGTAACTTAGGGATTATAATTGGCCAGGAGAATGAAGAGGGCTCAGAAAGGTCAGATTCAGATGAAGGACCTGAGCCCATTGAGCGTGAGAGTTACCATGGACAGTACCGCCTGATGAAGCGGAGTTGAGATACCGACCCGACATGAGGAAGTACTGGATTTGATGGCATTTGAGCATTTGTGGAGGCCGACTCGAGGTGGTATGAACTTGCTGACCCGACCTAGTTCAAGAAGTCAGGAAAATTTGACCAAGCACTATCCACCTCGACAAGCCGAACTGAGGAGCTGGGTTGAGATCACGATATCTTGCATTTACAGGTGTATGACGTCCGTCTTACTTGAAAGTTTGGGCTTCTAGAAGACAGATGTGATGGGTCAACGACTCTTCTTGGGGAAAGGCTCTGTCAGACGGAACAATATTGGAGTAGTTGAACCACTGGTTGTCACGTCGACAGAATGTGTAGCAATGGACAAAAAATTAGATGATGAGTTTTTGCTGATAGTGGGCGGTTGAGTCAGATGTCAGAGCAACTATTTGTTTAGTGGGTGGGGAAAATGAGCATGGGGCGACAATGGCGAGGTGACGTGAGCTGACATCATGAGTTGGTGGAATAGTAGATTTGTAATCCTATATAAAGAGATTGAAGTCACAGATTTAAGGGTTAGCAATTTTCATATTTCACTACTTGTAAAAGAGCTCTAAAGGCCTAGTGATAAATAGAGAGAAATCTGATCGGTTTCGACCCCGAGCAAGTAATAAAATTCCCCTATTTTTTCTCCCGTGGACATAGGTTAGAGTCACTCTCCACCGAACCATGTTAATCTGTTATTTCCTCTATGATTTTCTCTCTATTTTCTAAATTTGTTTTGGTTCCCAACTAACCAAACAAATTCACTGCTTGGAGGAGGTTTGTTCGAAGAGGGGATTCCCTAAATCACCAATAGAACAGAAAACATCCATCAAAATTTGGCGTAATTCTGGAAAACAATACAAAAAACAGCAAACACATTAAGGTGATGGATTGAGATGAAAACTATAGCGCTTCAAAGACTTTGACGATGGAATGAATGGATAAGACGGAAGAAACCCTACGGTAGGAAAGAGAGAGAGACAACTCAAACCTTCATGAAGGCAGTGATGGAAAAAATTGAGAAATTGGAAAAGAAAATATGGGAGCGAGATTAGGGAGACCCCAATAAGAGGGAATAGATTGCCAATGGGAAGAGAGTAACTGGTATTGAAGGAAATCGAGAAACGAAGAGAATGAATGCTCGCAAGGTAAGGTCAATGTTCGTGGCTGACACACACTTGTAGAGGAGCAATAAGGGAGGAAGACGGTAGGTAAACCCCTGAATCGTCTGATAACAGTCCATGTTTTGGGGTAAGCGAGTTAAGGAAATATTCGGAACGAGAACGTAAAGCTGCCAGAAGTGAGAGATACCACGCCCGGAGAGGCGAGTATGAAGAATGCTTTGGTCGAGGGGAAATGAATACCCAAATCCAAATGAGAGAGTGGTTTCGGAAAGAGATGGAGAAATGAGAGGAGAACACTAGGGGTGGTACTCGGGATGATCGAGATGTGGAAGCATCATACCCCTTTACTAAAGATAGGAGTGGAGTTCCCAAGGAGATTCTCTATGCCAGTGATAGATGTCTTCAAGGGTAACACAGATCCTCGGTCCTATATTGAAAAATTTATTTTACTCATGGAAATCCAAGGCATGGTTGGAGAGGCAATTTGCAAGGTGTTTCCTTTAACATTGGTAGGGTCGACCAATTTGTGGTTCAGAAATCAGACCCCGGGGAGTATTGGAAGTTTTTCACAGTTGAAAAAATCATTTGTTCGCCACTTCAAAGGTGCATGCGCCCCGAGGAAGATGATTGGATCGTTGAGGACAATAAAGCAAAGAGATGATGAGCCCCTGAAGAGTTTCATTGAAAGATGCCACAACTTGGTATTGGAGGTCAGAGCGTGTGTGTCTTCAGAGGCATTGGAGATCTTTAAAGGAGATTTGAGGATTGGGAAGTTATGGTCTCACCCGAGGATCCAAGAGGTACCCGACTATGCCGCTTTATTGGAGCAGATGAGGAAATTTTTGTTATTGGAAGAAGATGAGAAAATAGCCCGAAGGGGTGTTTCTTAGGCAATAAAGGTGCCAAGGCATAAGAATTGATGTGATATTAGGGAAGGTCAGAGAAGATCGGTCCTGAGACCAATGGAGTTTAGGCCAATTACTCAGGGTAACCCAGCACCAGAAAAATACACCCAGTCAAGGTCGCTTATGTTGCTAGGGGCACATCGTACACTTACATAAATAGAATATTAGCGCAAATATCTCGGGAAATCTAGGATAAAAAACTGTTGACTGAGCCCGACTCCAGGAGATTCCCGGTTGAGAATAAGGATCACAAGGCTTATTGTGCACATCACAATGTAAGTGGACATGCCACCAAGAGATGCAGAGACTTGCAAGAGCATGTGGTGGACCTGGTGAGGAATGGTTACCTGAAGGATTGCATTGATCATGAGGCTTTGAGAATCAGGCAGCGAATGGAGAAAAGGCTTATGCTCACCATAGACGGGGGAAAGACATTAGCCAGAGATTGAAACCGGGCAAGGAAGAATTACTGTCGGATCAGCGGCCCTGAGATAGTGATGATAGAGAGGGCTTCGAGGATTCAAAAATCTAGATCAGTGCCCATAATATTCACCGAGGAAGATTCACATGGAGTGAGCTACCCTCACGATGATGCATTGATAGTCAAAGATAATATTGGTGGTTCGGAGGTGGAAATGATGTCGGTGAACCCATGTAGTGCAGTAGACATCATATCTAAGGAAGCTTTGGAGAGTTTGGGTGTGGAGTTAACCACCTTGATTCATATGCACCTCCACTATATGGGTCTGAAGGAGTAACTGTTGTTATATTGGGGTTAGATACAGCTAACAATGACCATTGGGATAGCCCCTCATACCCGAATCATTATGATGGATTTCACAGTAGTGGATCGTTTAAGCAGTTACTAGGTGATTTTGGGGTGACCCTTCATGATGAAGTCGAGGGCGGTTATGTCAAGTTACTACTTGAATCTGAAGTTCCTGACCAAAGAATGAGTCGGGGTAGTTTGTGGAAGCCAGAAAGTGGCCAGAGTTGTTTTACAGTCGTATCAAAAGAAACCTTGTGCATTAAAGAAACTGAGGGTGAAAAGGAAAGAAAGAGATGAAGGAGCAGTAGAAATGGAGTCAGCCTACCCCCGGCCCGAGGATCTCATACAGTTGAGAGCAGATGAGGAGTTGGAGCCCGTATAAATTTTTAGCCCACGAAAGATAGTCAAGGTTAGGGTCGGGTTGGAACAAATTCTTAAAAAGAAGCTAGTGGACTTCTTAAAAGATTGTGCAAATATTTTTGCATGGTGCAAGAAATAGGTAAAATACAAAGGCTGATATACTACACTAGTAAGTCCTTGATAAAAGAGGAAACTTGGTACCCATCCCACGAGCTGGTGGTTTTGTCATTGGTTACTGCAGTAAGGAAGTTGCGTCACTACTTCCAAGCTCACCCATCGGGGTATATACCGACCACCCCCTTAGGAAAATACTGCATAAACTCGAGACCTCGAGACGTCTTGTAAAATGGTATGTCGAACTTAGTGAATATGATGAGTCATACCTGCCCCGGTGTCAATCAAAGGCAGGATTTTGGCAGATATTATAGCAGAGTTCACTAGACCCCAAGTTATGATAGTCAAGGAAGAAAAGTAGACTATTTGTTGACTTTTCGATCAGCTCACAAGAGTGCGGCGCCGAGATTATTCTCAGAGGTGACGGAGGTGAAGAATTAAGCTATGCACTGAGATTTGTTTTTAAAGCAACCAATAATGAGGCAGAATATGAAGCAATTTTGGCTAGGTTGAAGATTTATGAGGCAATCATGGGGGGAGATGTGGTGGTGAAAAAAGACTCCCTGTTAGCTGTCCTACAATTGAATGACGAATTCCAGACGATGGAGCCTATTATGATAGCTTACCTCATGAAGGTGAAAAAATTAATTGGAGGAATTAGAAATGTGACCTTCGAGCATATTAGACGAGAGAAAAATCAGCAGAAAGATTCATTGGCTCGGTTTGTGTCATCATTCAAGTCAAAAATTCCACGTGTCATCCCCTTGGAGATTTTGGGACCAAAAGTGTAGACGGGCCAAACATTTTGGAGTTAGAAGTTGAGGACAGACCAACCAGGACAGACCCGATCAAGAGATACTTAGAGTCGAGGGACTTACCGGAGAAAAAGAAAGAGGTCAGGAGTCTGAAATACCAAAGTACATGATTCTGCTTGATAGATGAGGTTTTATACCAGAGGGGTTGTATGATGCCGTATCTGAGGTGTCTAGGGCCCGATGAGGCAAACTACGTGCTCAGAGAAATCCATGAAGGAATCAGTGGTAGCCACTTGAGTGGTAGGTCGATTGCCCACAAAGAACCCATACAAGATTTTTTGTGGACGATGATGCATCATGATGTGGTCGAGGCTGCCTGAGCATTTGATGGGTGTCAAAGAAGAACCAATATGCCTCACTAGCCACCCGAGTAGTTGACCACTATGTCAAGTCGTTGGCCATTTGCACAGTGGGGGCTGTATATTATTGGACCTATACCTACGAGTTAAGGTTGGAGTCAGACAAATTTTGCAATCGTGGAAATTAACTATTTTACCAAGTGGGTAGAGGCCGAGCCACTGTCCAGTATAACGAAGAAGAAAGCCACGAGTTTTGTCAAAAAAAATATTGTGTGTCGATTCGGGATTCCCAGGGCTTCATTACAGACAATGGAAAACAGTTCGACAATATAGGCTTCAAGAAAATTTGCGAGGATATCCAGATTGCCTTGAGATTTGCCTAACATGCACACCCGAAGTCAAACAGACAAGTGAAAACGATGAACAAGAACATAAAGAATAATCTGAAGGCAAAGCACATGTTATGTAAATGTTTGTGGGTTGAGGAGCTGCCATAGGTACTATGGGCACATCAGACGACCTACAAGGACTCCACATGAGAAACCTCATTCTCCTTAGTGTACGAATGAGAAGCAATTATTCCAGCAGAGATCGGGATGACGACCCATGGGGTTCAGCATTTCGAGGGGGGATAAAATAAAGAACTCATCAGGCACCACCTCGTCCTAATTGAAGAAAAAAGAAAGAGGTCGACGCTCAAGATGGCTCATATCAGCAAATAATGGCTCGTTTCTATAACAAAAGAGTTCGGGTGCGAACCTTCTACTTTAGAGACATGGTCCTGAGGTGTGTCACCATGTATACAAGAAGGCCAGAGGAGGGTTCCTTAGGTGCCAAGTGGGAGGGGCCTTACAGAGTTTCCGAGGTCGTCCGATCGGGTGTTTATCACTTAGAACAGCTGGAAAACACTCGACTCAAGAATCCGTGGAACGTGGAGGTAATGAGGTGGGATTTTCAATAGAGCCTTTCTTAGAATGACTCTCAAAGAGTTGTAAGATGGGCGGTACATCCCAAGAATATAAATATGACTTTCTCATTTTAAATAAATGCTTATTAATCTATGCTTGTTTTTTATTTTGATGGGAAAGACGTGTTTAATATTCTTATGAGATACTAATGATTGAGATTCATTAAGGGGTGCAAAACATGTGAAAAAAATGCGACCCCCCGTGGTACGCCACTGTCTGCTGTCATTATCAAACCTCCAGGCTGGAGGGTATGTACCGAATGACTTGCACATTTAAGGGATATATCACGAAGGCATGCGTGGCTTTTGATGCCTCGAGTATCCAGAGCACACTCGGTGAAACAGTCGACGTGGTGTTGGACAATTATGACCCATAGCGTCACTATTTGTACAGATCATGGTGTTGTTGTACAAATTAACTATGTGACAAAAGAGATTGCACTCTTATCATTTGTGATTAGATCACCAAGATGTATAAATGATAGGAGGTCCCTATGATTTGTTCCTGGATTGAGAATGATATGAGACAGTATCAGTCCACGAAGGATAAATCATTAAATATCCTTAGTCAGAGTATTGTCGAGATTGGACATCGATAAATACGTAAAAGACTAGTATTACATTTGTGCGCGTTGTGAGGGCATAACGACATAGTTCTCATACATTTGGGTATAAGATACTCATGCAAGTGTAATAGGAGGTTGTGTTTTACCGATGGTACGGGAAACAGCTTCGCTCTGGATAGACCCCCTCAGAATTCCATTGGTAGTATGACTATGTGTCTATGGAAGTCTGAAATCAGGGTAGGTATATTTGGTCTTAACCTGAGACTTGCACTGCTAATGCTTGCAACAATCAATATACTTTGGTTTTGGTCGTCCAGGGCTTTAATCGGTTTCTGTGTACGCCTCTTCTGGGTATATCGAGAATCGTAGTGTGTTGGGTGTGATGTCAAGACGGAAGTGTCACTCCAGTCATATGGAGATGATGACCGCGTATGGATACAGATTTGGTTCTCTAAAAAGGTTGCAACCGTCGAGATAAAATGACTTAGTCATGATTATCCGATATTAAAGAGACTAGTTGCTCGTAATCCGATATATGCTTCGTACGGGGCAGACACTGTACCAACCCCAGGCCTTGCATGTGATCATCTGATACTAGATCGAGATACGCAATACTACGTATACTACGCCTGATATAGATTCTTATTCCTGTAAGGATATTTCTGGAGAATTGGGTAGGCATGGCGCTTTGCTAGAAGCCAACCTTGTCTGTTAATCGCTACAGAACGTAGTACTAGGTACTTACGTGTTCGGATAGTCCGACGACCGAATTTACTGCCAACATATCGGGGATCTCATGGGTCGTTCCCGAAGATTCACCGATGACGTATGACTCGCACTCTAAATTAATCTGGGATTAATTAGAAGAGAGAGAAAATTAATCTGGGATTAATTGCGGAGATATTTTATCTGGGATAAAATATCAATTAAAGAGAGATAATGATTAATTTGGAATTAATCGATAATTAATATATTCGATATATTAAACGAAATTGGATTTCGACGCGGAATTAAAATTAGATTTAAATTCGGGCAAACGAGTTAATTTAGAATTAATTCGTTAGCGACATGAATAGTAATTATGCTATGCATGATTATTTAATTAAATTAGATTTAATTACGTCGCAATGGAAAATTTGTTAATTTGGAATTAGCGAACCCGAGCCTGAGATTATTTACGAGCGCATTCGTATTTCGAATTCGAGTGCGGCACGCAAGTCAAATCAAGCGTCAAATCGTTATTCGCTTCTAGCGTCACATCATTCGTCAATCAAGTGATAGATGTCTTTCACTTTGAGTGATTGACGCCAGTCACTATTCATTGATTGATGGATTGATGGAGTGATGTGTGTGGTTGGAGCCATTAAGGCTTGACTTTTTGAAAGCCAAATTCATGGTAAATGAATTTGAAATTCACATTTTGTGTATTAGATACACAAATTAGAATCAAACCACACAACACTCCTCTCTCTTCTCTCTTTCATTCACGCCTAGGGCTGTTCTTTCTCTATTCTTTCACAGCTCACTACCGTGAGCTAAGGGAAGCTTATAGTCGTGATTTTATGGCAAAATCGGGAGTGCTATCACACTACGAAGTCATGAGAAGGTGATAGGGAGGTCCACCCATGAGCTTGGAATCGTTTGACGAAGCTTGGAGCTTGGAGAAAGACCACCATGGCCGAATCTTGGAGAGGGAAACCAGTGGACTGCCGAGCAAAAACAGTGAGCAGAATTTAATTTTTGTTGCCTACCGCATCGCTCAATCGATCGATGTGAGTATTTCGCAACTCGCGTGATGTATTCGCATGTTTATTTCTTGCTTTGTATTCGATCCTCGGGACTTAGAGATATCCAACAATGGTATCAGAGCGAGGTTGAAAAGCATGAAATTTATTAGGGCTTAAAATTTGGGTAAAATGTTTTTGAGCATGATTTGAATGAATTGGATGTTTGCGTATGCTTATAACATGTTTAATTGAAGTTTGATTGGATCAATTTCAAGAAATTGTGATTGGATCATTTTTTCCCCAATTGGATGGCTTGGCCGAATTGAACATAGCCCTAATTCTTAGTGATTTTTTGATTTTTGATTCATTGGATGAGTTGGAATCAATTGGGATGTTGATTTAATGTCGATTGTGGAATTAATTGGATTGAAACCGAATCGGACACAAAATCCCATCCATTGCCGAGAGTAGTAAAGCATGTAAATGGGTTTGATTTTTGTTAAAGTGTGTTGGACATGATTTAATGATCATAAGCATAATTAATTAGGCTAATTTGGTGTTTTGGAAATATTGATTTGGGTGATTAATAATGCTATACACTTTGGTAATTAAATTGGGAATTTGGAATTTGGAATTTAATTATTTGGGCCTATTTTGTAAAATTGGGCTTGTATGTTGTAATTGGTCTTATTGGGCTTATTTGTACTAAGTTGGGTTTAGGCTAAATTGGTTGGATCCAATTAGGCCCAAAACTGCATCCATAAAGCCCAAATGCTACTAATGGACCTTTAAAGTTTAATTGGGCCTAATGGGCCTAAATTGATTTATGGGCTTATGGGGTTACTCCTTGATTGGACTTTGGTTATTGGGTTTGACCCGAGTTGACCAAAAGTCACGCCTTAAAGAAATTATTTAAAGCCCATTGGACTTTAATTAAATTAATATTGGATATTAATCGGGCTTTGAGACCCGTAACGATTAAATTTGGAATTTAAGTCGTAAAAGTTCATTAATAAAGTGTAGTATTTAATTTGGAATTAAATGGCGAATTAGTATTAAATACATTTGAATTGGATTTAATTATGTAGTTTAATTTAGTTCGAGAATTCGTACTTTGAGTACTTATTTGCAAAACGAGTTTGACTCGCGCAAATCAAATCGTTGTTTGAACATTGGATGGTCACTAATATCAGATTAGTTAATTGATTAGATTGATTGATAACATGCTTGTGTGAATACATGGTTGCGATGCATGAATAATGTATATCGGATGGATATTAGATGGGTGGGGCAATTTTAGAAATTGTTGTAATAAATTTGGAATTTATAAATTGGACCTGCGTGTCCAGCCTTATTACCTCATTTCTTATTGTATTTCTCTTCTCACCTATTCCCCTCAATGTAAATGAGGTTTCTTTAGAAGTGTAGTGTAACGGGTAGAAGTGATACATGTGCTAGCGGGAGAGAGAAAATGAGAGATTTGATCTAGGATCAATGTGTAAAGTATCCATCCGCATATCATTATTATTTATTTATACGCGCTTTATTATGTGTTTAGAATTCATGTTTAAGGGTGTATGATGATGAGACCTTAACAAAGATAATAAATTGGTTGCCAATTTGCACTTGAAAAACCCTCGCAAAATATTAAGCGCTTTTCCTTCCATTGAGTGATTCTTACTCAAGATCCGAGATTGACATTGGCTTGTTGGCCAAAGTCAAGGCCTTTGTCCGTCGAGGATGTGTTTTGAATCATGAGAGCTTTGTTCCATATCAGTGTCTTGTCCAAGTTGGGGTTTGTTGGCCAAAGTCAAGACCACTTCTTGTCAATCGACATTGATTACGAAGCTTTCCATGGTCAATGGTCGCGCTTAACTGGGATCACTAAGTTTGTTGTGCCAAAGCCAAGACTTAGTTGATTCAGAGGAAAAATGTTAGGCATATTTGATGCATTGGCATATATAAGATATATGTTTCGGACTTGGATGTCCCCCTACTGGATCTAGGAATTGGATTGGATCCAATTGATCTTATAGATCTACCTAGTTAATTATCATACATTTTGTTGGCCAAGTCAAGATTGTGTGATATTTAACGGGATCCTAGCCCGCTAGGAAACACGGTTTCCGAGTACTCGACAGGGGGTTAGAGGCTCGCCGAAAAATAGTGGGAGGCAAGAATTGAATTTGCAATATTCGTTTAATTACTTGCCATAACGCGCTCAAACAAATATCATTCGTCAAATATATTAAATGTTAGTTGGACTAATATTTAAATTGTTGTTTTAATTATAGTTGGACTATATTCAAACATTCATTTATATTTGATTATATAATTGGATTATAAAATCAAATATATTTAATTCAATTAATTATAGTTGATTAAATAGTTGGACTATTGTAATCATTATATAAATAGTACCGAAATCGTTGATTAAATAGTTGGACTATTAGAATCAAGATAAATTGAAAGATTGACATTTAAACATAATCCTAGGGAAAATGTATTTAAATGGTTTAATTTTCAAATTGGGAATATAGTTTCAGGATGGTCCTGGAAACTAATAAGTTACTTTATTTGATAAAATAACATATTAGGCCTAAGCCCGGAGTTAAGCAAATAGTAGAAGCATAATCTTTGGAAGATTTATGTGATGAAAACTTTAGTGCTTAATCCATTAAGCCTGTCGCAGTAGACTCCCTAATTTCTTAATCAGAACTAAGGATTAGATTCTTAAAGTATGATAAAGAAATTGAAGGATCTTCATAGATCTATAATTAGATCTTAGAAGTACAAATTGCAATACTAAACTCTTGGAGAGTTAATGACTATTCTCAATGAGACAAAGTCAAAGTTTGCAATAGGCAAGTAGCGCAAGGCGCACTTCACTTCGATATTCTAGAAACCCGAGGCTAGGCCAAAGGCTTCTGGAATGTTGAAAAGGGCAAAGGCAAAATCATTATAATCTTCTAGGAAGATAAATGACATATCCCAAAATGTCTGCCTAAATTGTGGCAAACGGGATCGCGGAAGCATGACTGCCGTTTGGACAAGGCAGACATGAAGGAATTGAAGACGAGCAAGGCTCTGACTTCAAATATGTTTGTCATAATTATGTTCACTACTAGTATTAAAATTGGATTTAAATACTTAGTGTGATACATAAAATTATACTGATGTTCAGAATCTGCTTTGAGCAGGATACTGACTTCAGATTGAGATTTAATCTGCGGATTGGAAACAGGATGAAAATCGCTGTTTTAACCGTAGAAACCTAAATTTAGGAACTACCATTCAGGTGTGTACTTAAATTAGGAAACTGTTATAATGTAACTAGTTTGACTAGGAACATTATCTTTATATCAGTGTTTAATCCGTTGCGGATTGACCTTTATATTTTAGAACACTAAAGTGTTTTATTATATAAAGACGATATTGAGATAAACACAATAGATGTGAATAACAGAATTTATATTTTGAATATAAGTAAATCTCAAAAATATAACGTGACAAACAAATAGCTCAAACTGATTTGATCAGAAGAAACTTAAATGTGGCATTGTAGGCTGTGACACATTTAAACAAGACTCGTATATCCACACTTTTGAAGAGTGGGTACTCGGACTGATTTGATTCTATTCAAATAAAGTCTACGAATCTAGTTTATTGGGCAATATGCCTAAAACACCTTTACTTGGTAAAAGTGTAATTGCCACCAATCTGTTAGCCCTAGTTCATAGTGAAGCAAGTAGGCCCATGTCTAGCTAGGCTAGAAGTGGATATGAATATTTCGTGACCTTTACAGATGTGACATCGCGTTATAGTTATGTATTTCTTTTGAAGAACACAAATCATAAACTTTTAAAGTTTTCGACACGAAGTAAACAAACAGACCGGCTAAAGTATTATACCGTCACGGTTAGACCGTAATGGAAAATACTTAAGCAATAAGTTTCTAATATACTTGAAAGAGTATAGTATTCTTTCAATGAGGACTCCTCCCGGAACACGTCATCCTGACGGTATGTCCGAAAAGAGTAACCGAATTTTGTTGGACATGATAAGGTTAATCATGAGTCGCTCTGAGCTACCATTTCCTTCAACGGATAAGTATAAACAGTGCAGAATATATTTAGAATAAGGTTCTATAAAATCTGTTTGACAGATCTCATATTAGATATGAACAGGAAAGAAACCAGGTTTCTCATTCCTGAAGATTTGGGAATGCTAGGCATATGTTTGGATGATACCAAACTAAAACCCAAATTGGATAAGTGCCAATTGTAGGTTATTATAGGGAAACCAAAGTATAGTACTTATACAACTCACAAGAGAACAATGTAATTGTTGCTCGCCATGCGGTTTTCCTAAGAGGAATACCGATATGCAGTAGTAAGTGGGAAGACAGTATAACTCGATGAAAATCGAAGTAATACTATTCCAGGCACCGAATCTTAATGAAACATAAATAGTTCATCAAGGATGAAACTATACCAATAATCTTCGAATACACAAGAACCACATATGTCGGAGGAGTCAGAAACAACCTGGGGTATGGGTTTCTGATCTCACCTCATAAAGATGTCTATCTTATTGAGGTATACCAACTGACTATGTTGAGGAAGTGATACAAGATATCGACTCCCTATTATGACAATGTCATGAGTCCGAAATCGATTCCATGTATATCAACAAGTTTGGACACTAGTTGATGTACCGCAAGACATTGTGCCTATTGGTACTGTATAAGTCTTCAAGGAAGACATACATGGATGACAACATACCAACGTGTAAAGCTAGGCTTTTAACGGAAAGGTATCGTTATCAACATTGTGTCGATTACGATTCAACCTTTTAACTGTTGCCACGGTAAATCCATTTGGATAATGCTTGCAGATGCTGCATGTTTCATTTATGAAATATGACAGCTTAACAGGAAATTCGCTTTCCTGAAAAGGAAACCTTTTGGAGGATATTTACAACATCCTGATGGTTTTGTCGTACCAAAACTAGCAAACAAGGTTTGCGGGTTATTCGATCCATGTTTGGATTGAAGCAAGCATATGTTCTTGTAATTATCGTTTTGATGTAATCATAATGGTTTATGATTTAATTCAAAACAAAATGATTCTTGTGTATATAAGAGGGTTAGTGGGAGCGTACTGACAGTGGCTATCCTATAAATAATGATAATATGTCATTTCTTGGAAATGATATTCCCATAATAACTATCGGTGAAAGCTTGGCTTTCATGAAAAATTCTCCGTATAATTCTTGGGAGAAACAACCTTTATTCAAGGAATAAAGATCTACTGGGATAGATTAAGTTGTTAAAACTCTCCGAGAACCGTACATTGAAAAATGTACGCGACCTGATGTCTCATACGCTTTAAGCATATGGATTCACAATCAGGCCAATCCATGTGATAGTCACTGGATTGATGTTAAGAACATACTTAGTATCTTAGAGAGCTAAGGATGTTGTCTTAATCTGTGGAGAAGGAGAACTTGAAGTGACTGGGATCACTGTAGCAAGTAACCTAACCGATAAAATGACTATAAGTCAAACAACGGTACTATACAGTTTGAATAACGGTATAGTGAGCTGGAAATCTTCCAAGCAAGATACTGTTACCGAATAAACAACAAATGCAGATTATTGCTGCAGCTGAGGCAGCAATATAAGCCTTCTGGGTCGATAACAAATCTAATTAGATTAGATATAGTTCTGTTAGCAGCTGAGCTAGGCTTCAGCACATGCTAAAGAATTAATGGTCTCATCAACGATCCAGATATATATTTCGATATTCATCTGATTCGTTCGGATCATACATCGTAGCGATGTGATGATCGAATAAATCGCATCAGATGATAATCATGCAAATCCGCTGACGAAAACCCTTTCTCAGCAGTTTGAGCTAACCGTACATAGTTCGGGTGTCAGACACTCGAGTGACTGGCTATAGGCCAAGTGGGGTTTGTTGGACAATTATGACCCATAGCGTCACTATTTGTACAGATCATGGTGTTGTTGTACAAATTAACTATGTGACAAAGGAGATTGCATTCTTATCATTTGTGATTAGATCACAAAGATGTATAAATGATAGGAGGTCCCTATGATTTGTTCCTGGATTGAGAATGATATGAGACAGTATCCGTCCACGAAGGATAAATCATTAAATATCCATAGTCAGAGTATTGTCGAGATTGGACATCGATAATACGTAAAAGACTAGTATTACACTTGTGCGCATTGTGAGGTCATAACGACATAGTTCTCATATATTTGGGTATAGGATACTCATGCAAGTGTAATAGGAGGTTGTGTTTTACCGATGGTATGGGAAACAGCTTCGCTCTAGATAGACCCCCTCAGAATTCCATTGGTAGTATGACTATGTGTCTATGGAAGTCTGAAATCAGGGTAGGTGTATTTGGTCTTAACCTGAGACTTGCACCGCTAATGCTTGCGACAATCAATATACTTTGGTTTTGATCGTCCAGGGCTTTAACCGGTTTCTGTGTATGCCTCTTCTGGGTATATCAAGAATCGTAGTGTGTTGGGTGTGATGTCAAAACGGAAGTGTCACTCCAGTCATATGAAGATGATGATCGCGTATGGATACATAACCGGTTCTCTAAAATGGTTGCAACCGTCGGGATAATATGACTTGGTCATGATTATCTGATATTAAAGAGACTAGTTACTCGTAATCCGATATATGCTTCGTACGAGGCAGACACTGTACCAGCCCCAGGCCTTTCATGTGATCATCCGATACTGGATCGAGATACGCAATACTATGTATACTACGCCTGATATAGATCCTTATTACTGTAAGGATATTTCTGGAGAATTGGGTAGACATGGCGCTTTGCTAGAAGCCAACATTGTCTTGTAAATCGGTACAGACGTAGTACTAGGTACTTACGTTTTCGGATAGTCCGACGACCGAATTTACTGCCAACATATCCGGGGATCTCATGGGTCGCTTCCCGAAGATTCACCGATGACGTATGACTCACACTCTAATTAATCTGGGATTAATTAGAAGAGAGAGAAAATTAATCTGGGATTAATTGCGGATATTTTATCTGGGATAAAATATCAATTAAAGAGAGATAATGATTAATTTGGATTTAATCGATAATTAATATATTTGATATATTAAACGAAATTGGATTTCGACGCGGAATTGAAATTAGATTTTAATTGGGCGAACGAGTTAATTTAGAATTAATTCGTTAGCGACGTGAATAGTAATTATGCTAGGCATGATTATTTAATTAGATTTAATTACGTCGCAACGGAAAATTCATTAATTTGGAATTAGCGAACCCGAGCCCGAGATTATTTGCGAGCGCATTCGTATTTCGAATTCGAGTGCGACACACAAGTCAAATCAAGCGTCAAATCGCTAGTCGCTTCTAGCGTCACATCATTTTTCAATCAAGTGATAGATGTCTTTCACTTTGAGTGATTGACGCCAGTCACTATTCATTGATTGATGGATTGATGGAGTGATGTGTGTGGTTGGAGCCATTAAGGCTTGACTTTTTGAAAGCCAAATTCATGGTAAATGAATTTGAATTCACATTTTGTGTATTAGATACACAAATTAGAATCAAACCACACAACACTCCTCTCTCTTATTTCTTTCATTCACGTCTAGGGCAGTTCTTTCTCTCTTCTTTCATAGCTCACTGCCGTGAGCTAAGGGAAGCTTAGAGTCGTGATTTTGTGGCAAAATCGGGAGTGCTAGCACAATACGAAGTCATGCGAAGGTGATAGGGAAGTCCACCCATGAGCTTGGAATCGTTTGACGAAGCTTGGAGCTTGGAGAAAGACCACCATGGCCGAATCTTGGAGAGGGAAACCGGTGGACTGCCGAGCAAAAACAGTGAGCAAAATTTAATTTTTGTTGCCTACCGCGTTGCTCAACCGATCGATGTGATTATTCCGTAACTCCCTCGTTGTATTCGAACATGTATTTCTTGCTTTGTATTCGATCCGTGGGGCTGTAGAAACTCCAACACGTGGTGCACTAGTGATTAGTGCACCAAGGTAATCATAACACATATGAATTGAAAAAAACTGTAGGATAACGTAATATCCTTGGGTTTACATACCATGGGGAGGAATAATTCCCCCACGGCGTTTGCCGCTCAGTGTTGGAGGTGCATAACACGATGAGGGCCAATGAGCCTCCGTAGCATTTGTAGCCTCGGGACATGCCTAGCACGCGAAAGGGAAATGACTCTATGGCGCTGACTATCCCATTTCGGACCCGCTGAGCATAGCACATGGAAGGTAGAAAGGCCTTCGTGGAGTTTATGAGGATGGGGTTTTCCTATCATAGGGACACTTCTTATGGCGTTGGATCACCCATTCGGTCCGTAGCTTGGTTCGCCGGGACTTTGGACTGTAAGATTCAAAATTATTATTTTAACAAATCTAGGGCAGGAAGCTGCCTCAGTTATCTCGATATTTTTGGGTCAGTACGGAGTGTGTAATACGTCACCCCATTACATTTATCGTCTTGTTTTAATTTTTTAATGACTCGGTATGAGACATCATTACCAGCATTCTTAGGAATGGCTGAAGGTCGAACGCCTTCCTTCTAGGTCGGTCTCGGTTGTGACTCTAATGGCTCGGGGTCGGGTACGTCCCACAGAGGTATTGATGTGTTTATTGGCATGGGGTCGAAGTTTCTCCCCCATGGATTTATTGAGTGGCACAAGGAGGGAACATTCCCTTGTGGCCAGATGATTGTAATGGCTTGGGGTCGGGTACGTCCCACTGAGTTCTTAATTTGTTCATAGGCGTAGGGTCAGAGTTTCTCCCTCATGGCGTTATTTGAGTGGCACAAGGAGGGAACATTCCCTAGTGGCTAGGTGATTTCAGTGGCTCGGGGTAGAGTATGTCCTACTGAGGCCTTATTTTGTTAATTGCATGGGTCTGTTAGTGTCCTAGACATGCCACGGGATCTCTAAGCGTGATTCGTGTGTGAATAATAATAAAAAATAAGTTGCGGAAGACTTACATTGATCAGCTGATTTCAAAACTTTTCATGGATGTTGAAGCTTCCAATCTCTTGGGTGAGTATCCATATCACCTTCATTTGACTCCCATAAGTGCTAGCTTTTAAAACCAAAAAAGTATATCTCTCGGCTAATGAGATTTCATTCTGCAAAAATGTTTTTTTTGTTTGTTTCAAAAACAGAGGCCAAAAAAATCAAAAGGAAGCAAGCCCAAAAAATGGGTTTGACTTCTTCGGCCAATCAGCAAAAACAAGGCCATTTCGGCAGGTAGAGAGAGATAAAAGAAATTCAAAAATTCATTTTATCAATGGTGTTGGTAGGTGTGGATATATCAAATCCAATTATTACATTGCGAACAATTACATCAATTATTGACAATTGATATAAGTCATGGGTCCTACCCATTTAATTCAAAATTTGGTTGGCTTACACAACACTCTTGGGGCTCAGATCTGTTTAGTCCGATTAAACGAATTTTCATCACGATATAATTAAATCCAATTTAATTAAATAATAATACCCAGTAAAATTATTACGAAAATCGCTCGCGAATTAATTCCAAATTAATTGTTCGCTAAAATTAGAATCCAATTTAATTTCCCATTGAAATCCAATTTCAATTAATATATCTAATATATTATTTAGCCCAATTAAATAAATTAAATAGCAAAATCTAATTTAACTATTAAATTTATTTTACCGATTAATTCCAAATTAATCGCGTTCTCTCCTCTCGACGAATTTAATCCCAGATAAATTCTCGACGCAATTAATCCCAGATTAATTCTTTCTCTGATAATTAATCCCAGATTAATTCTTGCCGTAATTAATCCCAGATTAATTTTCTCTCTTTATTAATCCCAAATTAATATTCTCTCTCTAAATTAATCCCAGATTAATGTTGTTCGAGTCAAACATCATCGGTGAATCTTTGGGATGCGACCCAAGAGATCCATGGAGATGTTGGCAGTAAATACGATCATCGGACTATCCGAACACGTGCGTACCCGGTACCACATACTTACCGATTTACAAGACATGGTTGGCTTCTAGCAAAGCATCGTGCCTACCCAATTCTCCATAAATATTCTGCTACAGAATATATGATCTTTGTCAGGCGTAGTATACGTAGTATTGCGTATTGCGATCCAGTATCGGATGTCACATGCAAGGCCTGGGGCTGGAGTTGTGTATGCCCCGTACGAAGCATATATCGGATCACAAGCAACTAGTCTATTTATGATCGGAAAGTCATGACCAAGTCATACTTCCCCGATGGCTATAGCACTTAGAGTACCAGTTCTGTATCTCTGTGTGATCATCATCTCCATATGACTGAAGTGATACTTCCATCTTGACATCACACCCAATACACTGCGATTCTCAGTATACAATTCTTGTGTATTCGAAGTTTATTGGTACAGTTTCATCCCTGATGAACTGTTTGTGTTCCGTGAAGGAGTCAGTGCCTGGAACAGTATTACTCCGATTTTCATCGAGTTTTACTTTCCTCCCACTTACCACTGCATATAGGAATTCCTCTTAGGAATACCGCATGGAGAGCAACAATTATATTGTTCTCTTGTGAGTTGTATAAGTACTATACTTTGGTTTCCATAGGAGAACCAATTACAAATAGGCACTTATCCGATTTGGATTCTAGTTTGGTATCATCCAAACATATGCCTAGCATTACCAAATCTTCAGGAATGAGAAACCCGGTTTCTTTCCCGTTCATATCTAATATGAAGTTTGTTTAACAGATTTTCATGAAACCTTATTCAAAATAAGTACTGCACTGTTTAATGCGTATCCTTATAAGGAAATTGGTAGCTCAGAGGGACTCATATGTTTAAGTATTTTACACTATGGTCTAACCGTAATGTTTTTAATACTTAGCCGGTTTGTTTTCTTATTTCGTGTCGAAACTCTTTGAATTACTCAAAAGTTCCTGGCTTGTGTTTCATAAGATACACATAACCATAACGCGATGCCACACCCGTAAAGGTTACGAAATATTCATATCCACCTCTAGCCTAGCTAGACATGGGCCCACTTACGTCACTATGAACGAGGGCAAACATATCGGTGGCATTTGCACTTTTACCAAGTAAAAGGTGTTTTAGGCACTTTGCCTAATTAAACTAGATTCGTAGACATCATTTGAATTAGAATCAAATCTGTCCTAGTATCCACTCTTCGAAAGTGTGGATATACGAGTCTTGTTAATGCATCCCAGATGACAATGCCACAAATAAGTCTCATTTGATTTACTCAATATGAGCTATTTATTTGTCATATTATATGTTTGAGATTCATTTATATTCAAAATATAAAGACCATTATTTACATCTAATGTAGATATCTCGATATCATCTTTATAAACAAAACACATTGTGTTCTAGAATACAAAGGTATACCCGCAACAGGTTAAATTAGATACATAGACAATGTTCCTAGTCAAACTAGATACATTATAACAGTCTCATAGTTTAAGTACATGCCCAAATGGCAGTTCCAAAACTTAGGTTCCTACGGCCAAAACAGCGACTCTCGTCCTGTTTCCGACTTTTAGGTTGATCTCATCTGAAGCCAGTTTCCTGCTTATCAGCAGATCCCGTACATCAGTACATATATTCATGTACCACTTCTAGTATCAAAAATCCAATTTTAAAACCAGTAGTGAACATGTTTATAACAAACATTCTTGAAGCCGGAACCTTGTCCCGCCTTCACTTCCTTCATGTCTGCCTTGTCCATACGGCAGTCACACTTCTAGTGACCCCGTTTGCCACAGTTTAGGCAGACAACTTGGGATATGTCCTTTTAAGAAGCTCTAGCTATGCATAACGAATTGAGCACTAAAGTTATCATCACAATGAGTCTTCCTAAGCTCATGCTCTACTATTCGCTCAACTCCGGGCTCATGCTTGAGAGGTTCTACTCCCAATATGAAAATTAAAGCCGTTAAAGACATTTTCCCCTGGATTATGTCCTTTGACGCTAATCTTTCAGTCATCTTGATTGCTATAGTTTAACTATCCAATCAATGATTTCAGGTACAATTAAATATAATGATTATTATAGTCTAATTATATAATCAACTACATTTGATTGGTTACATTCAAATGTATTGATTAATATAATCCAATTATATAACCAACCACAAATGAAGTAGTTTGAATACAGTCAAACTGTTAAATTAAAACAATAATTAAATATTAGTCCAACTAATATATTAATAATTAATGACGAAAAATGAAATGAGCGCGTATTGGCAAGTATCTAAACGAAATTACAAATTTAATACTTGCCTCCCACTATTTTTCGGCGAGCCTCTAACCCTCTGTGGAGTACTCGGGAAACCTAGTTTTCTAGTAGGCTAGGATCCCGTTAAATAACACACAACCTTGACTTTGGACAACAAGCTGTATGATATTTAACTAGGTAGATCTCTAAGATCAATTGGATCTCATCCAATTCCTATATCCAGTAGGCGGACCTCCAAGTTCGAAACATATATCCTATATATGCCAATATATCCAATATATTCCCTAACCTTTTTCTCTGAATCAACTAAGCCTTGGCTTTGGCACAACAAGCTTAATGATTCTAGTTAAGCGGGACCCATTGACTTTGGAAATCTTCGTAATCGATGTCGATGGACAAGAAGTGATCTTGACTTTGGCCAACAAATTACAACTTGGACAAGACATGCGATATGGAACAAAGCCTTCATGATTCAAACACATCCGCGATGGACAAAGGTCTTGACTTTGGCCAACAAACCAGTGCCAATCTTGGATCTTGAGAGAGAATCACTCAATGGAAGGAAATCGCTTAATATTTGTTGAGGGTTTTTGTCGCGAGATGGCAACCAATTAATTATCTTTGATTAGGTCTCATCATACACCCTTAAGCATGCATTCTAAAAGCATAATAAGGTGTGAAATAAATTAATAATGATATGCAGATGGATATATAATACAATTTGTTCCTAGAACAAATCTCTCCATTTCCTCTCTCCCACTAGCAATATTCTTACTTCTACCCAATTACATAATACTTCTAAAGAAACCTCATTTACATTGAAGGGAATAGGTGAGAAGAGAAATACAATGAGAAAAGAGGTAATAGGCTCGACACGCAGGTCCAATTTAATTAATTCTAAATTTATTACAACAATTTCCAAAATTGCCCTCACCCTTCTAATATCCATCCGATATACATTATTCATACATACATCCAAGTATTCACACAAAGCATGTTATTCAATCAATCTAATCCAATTAATTAATCTTTAATTAATGACCATCCAATGTTCATACAACGATTTGATTTGCTCGAGTCCAACTCGTTTAAGAATAAATACTCAAAGTAAGTATTCTTGAATTATATTGAACTATAATTTTAAATCCAATTTAAATTGTATCCAATACTAATTCATATTTAATTCCAAATTAAATAATTACACTTATTTATGTGCCTTAAAGACTTAGATTCAAAATCCAATCTTAATGGGTCTCAAAGGCCCAATTAGTATCCAATACCTTTTTTTAATTAAAGTCCAATGGGCTTTTAATTAATTCTTGAGGCTTGAGCTTTCGGCCAAAATGGATCTAACCCATAATGCCTAGGCCCATTAGGAATCACCTTATGCCATAGAATCAATTTTGGACCATTAGGCCCAATTAAATTATTAAAGGCCCAGTAGTCATATTTTGGATTTTATGGAAATGGTTTAGGCCCAAATATAATCCAAGACTAAAATTTGGCCCAACCAAGTCCATTAGCCCAAATACAACATTCCAATTATATATTAATTCAATTAAAGTGCAATCACCATAATTAATTAATTAACCTAATGTTTCCAAAATATTAATTTAATCTAATTAATCATGCCTAATTCCCACATTCATGTCCAACACAAAATTGGGGCCAAATCAACTCTACAACATGTTTCACATCTCACGGCAATACATGAAATTAACATCCAATTTTGATTTCAATCTAATTAAATCAACAATTAACATTCAATTTCATGTGAATCAACATATCCAATTGTTTAATTCAAAAAATTAACCATGAGCTTCCTAGGGTATCAAATTCGGCCAAGCATAGGATTTGGGGATTTTTGATCTAATCAATATTTCACAAATCCAACAATGCACAAATCCAATTCAACATCATATAAGCTCAACCAAGCAATCAATTTAGGAAAAATCAAGCTCTAAGCATAAAATCCCAAATTAAAGTTTACAAACCCTAGAATCCAAATCATGCTTAGATCACTCTGATACCATTGTTAGTGTCATAGACATGCCACGAGATCTCTAAGCGTGATTCGTGTGTGAATAATAATCAAAAATAAGTTGCGGAAGACTTACATTGATCGGCTGAGTTCAAAACTTTTCATGGATGTTGAAGCTTCCAAGCTCTTGGGTGAGTATCCCTATCACTTTGATTTGACTCTCATAAGTGCTAGCTTTTAAAACCAAAACAATATATCTCTCGGCCAATGAGAGTTCATTCTGCCAAAATGTTTTTTTTTATTTTATTTTTTTTAATTTTTTTTGTTTCAAAAACAGAGGCCAAAAAAATCAAAAGGAAGCAAGCCAAAAAAATGGCTTTGACTTCTTCGGCCAATCAGAAAAAACAAGGCCATTTCGGCAGGTAGAGAGAGATAAAAGAAATTCAAAAATTCATTTTATCAATGGTGCTGGTAGGTGTGGATATATCAAATCGAATTATTACATTGCCAAACACTTACATCAATTGTTGGCAATTGATATAAGTCATGGGTCTCATCCATTTAATTCGAAATTTGGTTGGCTTACACAACACTCTTGGGGCTCAGATCCGTTTAGTCCGATTAAATGAATTTTCATCACGATATAATTAAATCCAATTTAATTAAATAATAATACCCAGTAAAATTATTACGAAAATCGCTCACGAATTAATTCCAAATTAATTCGTTCGCTAAAATTAGAATCCAATTTAATTTCCCATTGAAATCCAATTTCAATTAATATATCTAATATATTATTTAGCCCAATTAAATAAATTAAATAAATTAAATAGCAAAATCTAATTTAACTATTAAATTTATTTTACCGATTAATTCCAAATTAATCGCGTTCTCTCCTCTCGACGCAATTAATCCCAGATTAATTCTTTCTCTGATAATTAATCCCAGATTAATTCTTACCGTAATTAATCCCAGATTAATTTTCTCTCTTTATTAATCCCAGATTAATATTCTCTCTCTAAATTAATCCCAGATTAATATTCTCTCTCTAAATTAATCCCAGATTAATTCTGCCCCGTACGAAGCACATATCGGATCTCTGGTAACTAGTCTCTATAATCGGATAATCATGACCTAGTCATATTATCCCGATAGCTGGAGCACAAAAGAGCACCAGTTCCGTATCCTACGTGATCATCATCTCCACTATGACTGGAGTGATACTTCCATTTTGACATCACACCCAATATACTATGATTCTCAATATACCCAGAAGCGGCGTACATATAACCTGTTAAAGCCCTGGATGACCAAAACCAAAGTATATTGATTGTCACAAGTATTAGCGATGCAAGTCTCAGGTTAAGACCAAATACACCTACCCTGATTCGGATTCCCATAGACACATAGTCATACTACCAATGGGATTCCGATGGGTCTATCCAGAGCGAAGCTATTTCCGTATCATCGGTAAACAGAACCTCCTATTACACTTACATGAGTATCCAATACCCAAATATATGAGAACTATGCCGTTACGCTTCCATAACAGGCACAAGTGTAATACTAGCCTATTCCGCATTATCGATGTCCAATCTCGATAATACTACGACTAGGGATATTTAATGATTAAACCTTTGTGGATTAATATTGTCTCATATCTTATTAATCTGGTACTAATCATAAGGAATTTTATCATTTATATATCCAGGTAATCCAATTACAAATGATAAAAGAGCAATTTCCTTTGTCACATAGTTAATTTGTACAACAACACCATGTTCTGTACATTAGTGATGCTATGGGTCATAATTATCCAACAGGGTCGAAGTTTCTCTTCATGGCCTTAACAGCACAATGAGAGAACATTCCTTGTGGCCTATTGATTATAATGTCTTAGGGTTGGGTACGTCCCACTAAGGCCTTATTGTGTTTATAGACATGGGGTCAGAGTTTCTCCCATATGGCCTTATTTGAACGGCATAAGGAGAGAACATTCCCTTGTGGCCAAATGATTATAATGGCTCGAGCTCGGTTATGTTCTACTGAGGCCTTGATGCACATGAGGTCAGTGTTTCTCCCCCATGGTCTTATCTGATCTAGGGCAATCTGGAAAGAGTTGAATATGGTTGGGTAGAAAATGCTCAGTATTAACTTCTCAAGAGACTCGGGTTCTCTTAAGTATAAGGACATCAGAAGGTTAGATTTATGGTGCGATAAGCTCGGGCGTCGGTGTCTATACTCATGGTGTGATCCATTAGGGGAATGATTGAATGGAATTTAATGGAATTTACCAAGTCTTGATTAATGTTGATCAGTTCAACATGTTAAAGTGAAGTGGAAGTTGCCCCGATTCAATTTTTTATTCGGTGCGTGCTTCAGATTAAAAAAATGAAAGCATTTGCAGAAGAATTAAATATTCATTGAAGGAAAAATATTTACATTAGGCTCCCCAATATTGCCCATAAAAATACATATACAATTTATATAGAGGGGCTGAGGGCAGCAACAAAAGACGATGGGTCTGGATCTTGAGTTAGTGACACTAGAGACATTGTGACGGGGTCAATGATGGCTTCAGCTTATTCTTGGATTGGGCTGAAGGCTTTTTCATGGGACATCTCCCCCTTGGCCACTTTTGAAACATTGTGAATCATCCTCTAGTCCAAGGCGGGTTGTACCATTTCAATTAGCTCCATGGTCTCCTCCAACCCTTCAATCTTGGTCTTCACTTTGGTGGCCTCTAGACAGTCTGGGAGCTTGGCCTGTAGCTTCCTCAACTTTTCTTGTGACTTGGCCAACTCATTCACAGCCTTCTCCGATTTATCTTTTTTCTTCTAGAGCTTGCTCTTGACTGTGATGGCCCTGACATATTGAAATTTATGTTCGATCGTCTTCAGGGAAGCCTCGATCTAGGCCTCGTCCCTCTCTCGCTTGATGAGATCTGAAGCTTGACGGAGAGAGGCAGCCTCAACCCGGGCCTTATCCCTCTTTTTTTCAGGGCATTGGTAGACCATTTAAAGCCCCTGAAACCTTGGCCTCATCTAGCTTTCTTGACAGCTTCGCCTCCCTTTCAGTTAGTTGGCTCTGGAGTCGTTGGGCTTGAACCCTTCCAGAAAGAGTGCTGGCCAGCACATCCATACTGGTCGCCAGGAGGTAGACCAACTGCGCAATTATAAGTAAGGTCAGTATCAGTAAAAGAATAAGAGAATGTTGTTGAAATGTAGAAGGGAGAAATTTACCTTTGCCTACAAGCGGTAGGTTTTGCTGAGGATGTCCTCATGATATAGGCTCTCGTAAGCCATCACTTGGTCCAGTTTGATGTGCTCGGCCAAGAAATTGAATGTAGGGAGGAGGTGGGCCACACATTCCCTCATGTTTTCTGAAAAGTCCTCTATCCCCAGCATTGACGCTCACCGCCGGTTTAAAGAGGAGGCAGCCAGAGCTTTACTTTTCCTACCCTTGGTTTTTCCTCATGGGGACCTTTTCAATGAATTCCTCAGACTCATCACCCCGACCTGATGGAAATGTCTTTTGGAGGGTCATGGTGCGGGATTTGGTATTTAGCTGGGCTGGGTAATGTCTGTGGTTTGGAGGGCAGAAGTTGGAATCTAGCTGGCTTGGGGAATATTTGTGGGCTCGAGGGTGGGAACATGTGTTTGCGTTGACGCCCTATACCTTGCCTCTGGTTGGATTAAAGTGGTGACTCGGGCGCGAGCGTTGTTGTACCGCCCCAGGCAGAATGTATTGCCTCCCAAACAACTTGTAATGGGTCTTCATTCTAGCATACCTGCAACAAGAGTGAAAACGTTAGAACATGGAGAAGAAAGTAAAAGGATGGTTCAAACAACTATAAAATAACAAGTAAAACAGCAACAACAAGGGTCAGTGAGTCAACAAGTAATTAACAGTCTGTCTGGACTGGGGTTGCGGAGTGCCAGAGATAAGGCCAGAGTCGCCAAAGGCCGAAGGGTTGAAGAGGTCCCTATAATGGCCTCCGTACTAAGACGCCATCTTTACTCGGCCCGGATCTCATGGTGGACTTTGGGGAGATTTCCCCAGTAAGCTGTAAAAGGATCGATATGTTAGTGGGAAGTCAAAACTGAACGAAATAAGGAAGATGATGGACGAGTTATTACCTCAAACTGGAAGACGTTCGGGACTATGATGTCCTCACCAGCAGCTTTCCAATGCCTTCCCCATAGTCCCCTAGCCCAGAACCATTTGTCATTGAAGTTCTTGTTGGTGGTCAGGAGGTTTGATGTAACATCCCCGATCCGGTAGGTGCTATCGGTAGAGAATAGACCGTACTAACCCTATGAGCCTCTGACTCTGATAACTGCTTTTCTCACCTGATACACATATATATACTCATTTAGTGGACTATAACCCAACTCATCGACGATGTATGCACACTGCTCTTACTATTAAGTACTCTGATTTCAATACACGATTCAACAATAACAATAACCTCTATAATGCAATGAATGTATGACCATTATTATATAAGAATTATGTTACAAGACACTTCTTAAGTGAATTTAATCTCTGACTTGACCTGGTGAACTCTAAACCCCAGTGACTACATCATTATCCGTCCTTCCGAGCTCGTCCTCCGAGAATACCTGTGAAACAAGGAAACTGAAAGTGGGGGTTAGATCTTCGTACGATCTAAATGAGTGGACGAAAAATTTTAATACTAATATAAAATATTTGGTTCTAAAACAAGAATTCCAGATTTAAATTTTTATGAAATCTATTTTTCTGAAAACCTTTTCTGAAATCCCTTTTTATAAAACTTATTTTTCTAGAATCTGCTTTCGAAGGTGTGGTTTCCAAAACTTGTTTCTGAAAGATCTATTCTAAATACTATTTCCGAAACGTCTGTTTTCTGAAAACTGTTTCTAAAATCTTATCTCTGAAAACTGTTTTCTGAAAAATATTTTCTAAAAACTGATATGTCTCTGAAAACCTTGATGTATGGGGGCGTTACGTATCGCCGTCCCCTCATACGCCTAACTAGAGCCAGAGTACAAATCCATGACTTTGGGGCGTTACGTATCGCCGTCCCCTCATACGCCTAACTAGAGCCAGAGTACAAATCCATGACTTTGGCGTTACGTATCGCCGTCCCCAAAAGCATGCCACTACTGTCCCTGAAACTGGTGGTCTTGGGGCG
This sequence comes from Zanthoxylum bungeanum, assembly GCA_019454045.1. Taxonomy (NCBI): domain Eukaryota; kingdom Viridiplantae; phylum Streptophyta; class Magnoliopsida; order Sapindales; family Rutaceae; genus Zanthoxylum; species Zanthoxylum bungeanum. The sequence goes on along the minus strand of SKCR01036902.1, from coordinate 34,981 downwards.
TTACGTATTGCCATCCCCCAAGCCACTGAACTAGAACTGGGTTTGCAGATCTATGCTACCCTCCAAGCTCTGAATCTAGGATCTAGGGGCATCTGTCATCCCTAGTCCTGAACTAGGATCTGGGGGCATTACGTATCGCCGTCCCCCAGTCCCCTACATGTGCAAATGTGCTATCCGTCAATTCCAAGCTGAATCAAGTTACATACCGAGGTGAGTTTTTCCTCCATGCCTCGAAAAACCATAAAATCAATATCTGAAAACATTTATTTTCTCAAACGTAACTTTGCATGAACATAACTGTAATGAAAATCATCTAGCGCCCTATAGCGTAAAAATATAAGTCTGAAACGAAAAATAACAAAATAAAAGTCAATTTAAGAGAAGAGTGTCCACTCACAGATTATAGAATATGGCCGCGTTTCTCACTTGCTGAAGAAAGCTCTGGTTCCTGCAATATTCTATAATTGATAATTCAATTAGAAAATAGACTAAGAATTGATAGGTCTGAATCAAGCTAAATTTTCCTATTCAAATAAGAGCTATCACTCTGAGGTATATAGTACATATATTATGACATAATTTATACATACGAGTTGATACGAGACTTATAGGGCAACCTCTAACACGTTCGGGTGAAACTGAGATGGCTTAAAACTGATTTGGGCAATTATTTGTCCACGCGTCGCGACGCAAGGCAGTGCGCGTCGCGACGCGAATCTTCCAGAGGCATGCCCAAACTTTTATCATGCGCGTCGCGATGTAGGAGTCATTCGTATCGCGACGCGACTTACACCAGAAGCATTTCTAGGAAATTTCCCAGATCACGTCGCGACACGGGGCTTTCTGCGTCGCGACGCAAGGCCAAATTTTGGTCTAAATCTTCATTCTCTCATACCCAATTTGCTCCATATTTTCGCCAACAATCACACAAGCAAATATCCTTAATTAAACATCCTATAACATCATCATTATCATCTTCAAATACTCTTAATCTCATTGTTCTCATTACTTCATTAATCCTTTATGATTTTCAAAAAGCACAAATTGAATACTTAATCCTACCATCAATTTCTCTTCATGTCAATTACCAATACACAACCCCTAACATGCCACAAACATCAACATATGCTCATGCTATTAAGATTTCACAATTTCAATTTTGGGTCAAGTTTCCTTACTTTCTATATGCTTGATTTTCTTCATCTTTTAGGGTTTCATGGATGCTAAACCTTCTTGCTTCTCCCTTCTTCTCTTTTTATTCTTTTCTTCTTTCCCTTTTCTTATTTTTCTTCTATTCTTCTTCTTCTTTGATATTTGGAAGGTTGGAGAAAAGTATGGAATTTTGAAGAAAGTTTGAGATTCTTCCATTTGGGTCCGAAATTACTATTCATTAGAATTGTTGACGTACGTTTTTGACCTATTTCTGGTCCGAATTTGGAAAGGTATTCAACACGAAAGTTGTAGGTCTCGATCTCATCTTTCCGATGGTATGAAATTCATAAAAATTGAAGTTCGAATGAGAATGTTATGGCCTAAATACTATGGGTTATCCGGAATGGTACATTATACAGTTTCATATCAGAATTTCGGGGAATTAACTAGTTATCCCCAAGGTCGTTTCATGAGTATACTATGGATACTGGATTTTACCCGAGGTCCACAATCGAGAATTTATAGGTTGGGGGCACTAGCGATCCTGTAAAACAAAGTTAGAATGAGCGGAGAGTATTACCCACCGGTGTAGTAGGTGCCGTAGGCACTCCGACGCTCAAGTCAGTATGAAGACGAGCTGTAAATAATGGAAGAACAAGGTTGGAAGTTACCTTGAATTCTGTTGACTGCCGTGAGGGCAGTGGCTGATGTTTAGGGAGTGAGAAGCTTAGAGAGCTCAAGTATAATAGCTAAGACTTGAATGTCTCTGTATTTCGAGTTATGCTCATATATATAGGTTGATATGTATTACCTTTATAGTTGGCACAATACTGTATTTATTGAGTTGGGACCTATAACGTGTTTGATGTTTCTGCTTTCGGTGGGGAGAGAATATTTGCATGTGGAGTTGGTGTCTTTGTTAGGAAAAGAGGGTTTGCAACCATTGAAAACATGAGGCTTGTTTGTGGCTTCCTAAATCTTTGGGTTGGACTGCTGTCTTGGGCCTTATTTATCCACATATCCGAAGTGGAAAGATGCTTTTACCCTTAGGCCCAAATTTGGCCCGTACAGTTTATCCCATACTCTCTAAGTCAATGAGTCATTGGTTTAGAGAGTATTCGACGAGTATGTCGTCTAAGGTAATACACATAAGCGTATCTGACATTGACGTCGATTGGACCTGTCAAAGTTAATAACATGTTAACGAAACTAAAGAAATGTCAAGAAATAACCTCAGTCGACCAGATGAAGGTCGGGATAATCCCCATACTACGTATCAAAGGATCGGTGGAAGTCTTCAATGTCGTATGGACTATATGAAAGCCAAGTCTCGAGCTTGACTTTATATGAGCCATGGGGAATGTTCCCAGTCGACTGAACTAGATGTAGGTCAGGATCATCCCCATACTACGGGTCAAAGGACATTGAGAGTCTTCAATGTCGTCTGGACCAGATGAATGTCATGTCTTCAACTTGACTCCACATGAGCCATGGGGAATGTTCCCAGTCGATTGAACCAGATGAAGGTCAGGATAATCCCCATACTACGGGTCAAAGGATCATGGGAGTCTTCAATGTCGTATAAACCAGATGAAGGCCACGTCTTCAACTTGAATTTACATGAGCCATGGGGAATGTTCCCAATCGACTGAACCAGATGTAGGTCACGACAATCTCCATACTATTGGTCGAATGACCAGGGGAGTCTTCAATGTCGTCTGGACCAGATGAAGGCCACATCTAGAACTTGACTCTACATAAGCCATAGAGAATGTTCCCAGTCGACTGAACCAGATGAAGGTCACGACAATCTCCATACTATTGGTCGAAGGACCAGGGGAGTCTTCAATATCGTCTGGACCAGATGAAGACCAGGTCTTGAACTTGACTCTACATAAGCCATGGGGAATGTTCTCAATAGACTGAACCAGATGGAGGTCAGTACAATCTATATACTACTGGTCAAATGACCAGGGGATTCTTCAATGTCGTCTAGACTAGATGAAGGTCATGTCTTAAACTTGACTATACATGAGCCATGTGGAATGTTCCCATTCGACTGAACTAGATGAAGGTCGGTACGATCTCCATACTACTGGTCAAAGGACCAGAGGAGTCTTCAATGTCTTCTGGACTAGATGAATGTCATGTCTTCAACTTGACTCCACGTGACCCATGAGGAATGTTCCCAGTCGATTGAACCAGATGAAGGTCAGGATAATCCCCATTCTATGGGTCAAAAGATCATGGGAGTCTTCAATGTTGTATAGACCAGATGAAGGCCACGTCTTCAACTTGACTTTACATGAGCCATGTGGAATGTTCCCAATCGACTGAACCGGATGCAGGTCACGACAATCTCCATACTACTGGTCGAAGGACCAGGGGAGTCTTCAATGTCGTCTGGACCAGATGAAGGTCACGTCTAGAAATTGACTCTACATGAGCCATAGAGAATGTTCCCAGTCGACTGAACTAGATGAAGGTCACGACAATCTCCATTGATTTTAAATATTATTTATGTGGTCATTGATATACACTTATGCGTCTATGATTAACACAGTATGGTAGAAAGTTTATATTTGGATTGATGTTTGGCTTACTATAAACTATGTCCGGCCAGACCACTTCGAGGCCAAGCCAATGTGATGCTCATTCTAATTTATTTCTTTATCCTATTATTGCTGTTCTCATAATTCATACACCTTTACTTGCTTTATTTGCTATTTTTAATATTCACGTTACCGCATTGTATGCTTTATAAGCTCTATTGTGTGTGACCTTACATTATAAGACATGGGGATACCTCATTTGAGCGTAAATATTTTACTAGTATCAGTAAGGGATCGTTCCGAATACAAACGGGTTTAAGGTCGAACCTTACGAGGGGTATATGTAACATCCCCAGTACGGGTACATTATCGGCAAGCAACAGATCCCAATGTCTCCTAAGCCTCTGAATCATGCAATAGAACACTTACTCTTATTTTAGTGCAATGTTGAATTATAAATATCCACACATGCAACTTAATAATTTGAAATAAACTTGAATGCGAGATCAAGAAACAACAACACACACATAAACACATATATATATACATGTCTAAAAGTGCGTAAAGTATATATAGTATATATATATATGTTGGGAAGCGGCCGCGAGTGCACAGCGGAAAATAAAAATTATTATGATGCCGCTATCCCTTTGCCCAAGACCCATTTGTTTTGATTATTCTACAAGCCTAGGCATGTTACTATATATATATTCTAAGCATAAAAACTCATAAAACATGCAAAGAACATAAACCTAAACATGCTAACTATCATAAGAACTCTAATTAAAATAAAGAAAGAAAATGACTTACTTGAACCGCAGACTCCTCCAGTCCACCCTCCAATCTACAAGCTTTTCTCGAACTCAGCAAGTTCTTCCACGTTCCAAAGAGCCACCCAAGTGTGTGGCCTCCAAAGGTGCACACACCAAAGCCAAAACTCAACGGAAAGACTACGCCTTGAGTGCACATGTATTTTTCCCTTGGTGCTAGCCTTGGCAAATACCTCAAAAACTTTTAACTTGAGGTTCCTCTAGTCAATTAGACTTAAGGATCCTCAAAATCAGTGGTTTACTCTTTAAACTTTGGAGTTGCTCACTTATATAAACCTAAGCTATGAAAGGTTTTGGTGTAGCAAATTTTTAAAGAATTCTTTGGCTTTATATAGTGCTCCAAAGACAACAAAATTAATTAAGAATCCGATGTGGGATAAAAGCTAATTTAATCTTAGCCATTGGATCTTAATTTAGTGGTTTAATGAGATTATAAAACCCTAATAAGAGTTTGGGCCGAATTGGAATTCAAAACAAATAACAAATTTTTTTTACTATTCATATTACTATTCATGTGAATAGTAATTTTTATTTTATTTTATATTATTTTTATTCCAATTCCCAAAGTGCCTTATCTTCATTCACCAATCCCTAAGCCACTATGGAACCTCATAAATGATCTGTTCAATAATTAAACACATTGAACCATTTATGAACAATTCCTACAGTAATCATATATGCTGTTATATTTGTACTGTGCACTATTAACCATTGATTTTGACTTTGTTGTGTGTGACCTTTTGGGTTCCCATCAAGTTGGACATGAAATGAATCGTGATAATTTAATCGAACATAAATTATCCTCCGATCATATGGTCGTTCGATTTCAATGACCAAGGTTGACATCTAACAACATGCCAAGGCCCCCAAATGAGAAGGAAAGATATATATACCTATTCTGTATGTGATTTACATATGATACGGTCCCTCGCCTCACTGTATCCCTACATATTGACCTAGAGTACGGAATGTGTCTACCCATATGGTCAAAAGTATGATGTTGATAGTGTCATGAATTGTGCTAACCCAAGAATCTCTCATGATTCTTCCGATGTGGCCATAGTCTCAAGCACTGATCACACATATCAACCCGCAAACTGGAATACTACTGTTATAAGAAAATATTATCCGAGAGAGTGGCGATTCTCTGTTGTATCTTTACAAACTTCATGTGTTTCAACAAATGACCCAATCATACCTTTAAGACCGGATCTTTTGAACCGGGGAAGGAGAATGTCAAAGTTATTTGATCGACACATAAGATTGTAAAGACCTCAAGTCAAAGGACTAGTCATATAATCGATACATTAAAGTTCTCACAGACACATGGGATAAACACTCCATATGAAAACTTTCGGCGGTCAGTTCGATGGACACGAGCAACTCATGCATCCATGTGATACACCAAGCGGACAGATCTCTACTAGTAGCCTATGAGATCGGCTACCCCACTTAAGGGCGGATCATATCATCATGCTAGTCTCTCCACTTTGTGAATGCCCAGATTATTCACAAAACTATGACTAGGAATATTTAAGAGTAATAATTCTCATAAGGCGTGGAAGCCACCGTCTTATTATTCCAAAGGCTTTATTACAGTGTTGATGATTCATATAAGTTATGTAAGACACGTATAATAAAGATTCCATTTTATTAATTAATGAAAATATTACAAATACATGTACATATAGCTCATCCACAAGTTGGGTATAAGGCATATCCCTAACAATCTCCCATTTGCACTATAGCCAACTAGTATGAATCTGGACATCATACTCTCGGGTGTGCCTATCATTCTTTTGTTGAGTCCCCTTTAGTCAGAGAATCTGCAAGATTATCTTCTGTGAGTATTTTCTCTATAATAACTTCTTTTCTCTCAACAATCTCCCTGATGGATGATCGCCTGAGTATATGATTGGATTTCTGGTGGGGACCTTTGGTTCCTTTGATTGAGTAATGGCGCCCGTGTTGTCATAGTACATCGTGACACCATTCTTTATTATGGGAAGCACTTCCAGCTCGGTGATGAACTTCTTTATCCAGACTACTTCTTTAGCAGCCTCAGATGCTGTAATATACTCGGCTTCAGTGGTGGAGTCCGATGTAGTTAACTGCTTTGAGCTTTTCCAACTGATAGCACTGCCATTCAAAGTAAACAGATATCCTGTTTGAGATCTGATGTCATCCCTATCAGTCTGAAAGCTCGCATCATCGTAACCAATGACTTTCATCTCAGAACAATCTCCGTTTGTCAAAAACACATCCTTAGTTCTTCTCAGATACTTGAGGATTGTTTTGATAACATGCCCAGTATTGCTCACCAGGATTTGCCTGATACCTGCTCGTTATGCTAAGAGCATAAGAGACATCGGGTCTTGTACATAGCATGACGTACATGATCGATCATATTGCTGAAGCATAAGAGATCCTACTCATGCGCTCTCTATCTGAATGAGTATGTGGACATTACTCCTTAGATAATTTGATTCCATGACAAGTAGGTAAATTACCTCTTTTGGAATCTTCCATTTTGAATATTTTCAAAACTTTATCTATGTACGTAGATTGAGAAAGTCCTAACAACCTCTTAGATCTATTACAATAGATCTTATTGCTGAGGATGTAGGCTGCTTCTCCCAAATCTTTCATGGAGAAATTTTGAGATAACCATTTCTTGGTGGCTTGCATCATGGGAATATCATTCCCGATGATTAATATGTCATCGACATATAATACAAGAAATACAACAACACTCCCACTACTTTTCCTGTAAACACAAGGCTCGTCTACATTTTTTATGAAGTCAAATTCTTTGATTGTCTCATCAAATCGTATATTCCAACTTCTGGAGGCTTGTTTGAGTCCATAAATGGATCGTTTAAGCTTGTATACTTTATTATGATCATCCTTAGATGCAAACCCCTCAGGTTATGTCACATAGACTTCCTCTATGAGGATCCCATTAAGGAAAGCTGTTTTGACATCCATCTGCCAAATCTCATAATCAAAGTGTGCAGCTAGTGCCAGGAAAATTCGAATGGACTTTATCATTGCAACATGATAGAAGGTTTCGTCATAGTCAATTCCTTAGATTTATCTATAACCTTTCGCCACCAACCTAGCCTTATAGGTTTGGATGTCACCTTCTGCATCAGTTTTACGCTTGTAAATCCACTTGCAGCCTATGGGTTTTATCCCTTCAGGTGCATCTACCAAGTCCCAGACTTGATTCTGATATATATAGTCTATTTCAGATTTCATGGCCTCAAGCCACTTGACTGAATCAATGTCACGCATTGCTTCTTCATAACTGGTGGGATCATCATTATCAATGACCAGATCATGTTCCTCATCAATATGGAAACCATATCTTTCAGGCTAATGTCTTTCCCTACCAGACCTTCTGAGTTCATAACCTTATGGTTGTTCTGTCGCTGCCCTTTTGATGGGCCTGAGGTTTAGTTCTATGTTAGTTTGTTCTTCTCGAACCTCATCGAGGCCAAGTCTACTCCCACTATATTTCTTGAGAAGGAATTCATTCTCTAGAAATTTAGCATTTCGTGAGACAAATGTTCTTTGTTCATTTGGGACGTAGAACACGCATGCTCTTGAGTTCAAGGCATATCCTACAAACTTACATTTAACTACTCTATCATCCAATCTGTTAGTTTGTGTGAGCTTGACATATGCGTCACATCCATAAACTCTTAGATAACTAAGACTAGGACGTTTCCCAGACCATAACTCATATGGTGTTTGACTAACAGTCTTGGAAGGAACTTGGTTTAGTAGTAGTGTTGCAGTTTCTAAAGCAAGACCCCAAAATGAAAGAGGTAGATCCGTGTCTGGCATCATTGATCAGACCATATCTAATAATGTCCGATTTCTCCTTTCGGAGACCCCATTATGTTGTAGAGTTCCTGAAGGAGTCCACTGGGAAAAAATGCAATTTTCTCTCAAGTAATCTTGAAATTCATTGCTTAAGTATTCACCACCTCGGTCAGACCTTAGTGACTTAATATTTTTATTAAGCTGGTTTTCTACTTCAGCCTTGAAGTCTTTGAATTTCTCAAAGGCTTCAGATTTGTACCGCATAAGGTACACATACCCATATCACGAATGATCATCGATAAAGGTAATGAAATAGGAGAATCCACCTCTAGCGGTGACTGACATTGGTCTGCATACATCAGAGTGTATGAGTTCTAATGTCTCCGCTGCACGCTGTCTTTTACCTTTGAAGGGTAATTTGGTCATTTTACCAAGTAAACAAGACTCACAAGTTCCATAAGGTTTATATTTGAAGGGTTTGAAATACCCATCCTTATGTAGCTTAGTTAATCTTATTTCATTGACATGACCTAAGCAACTGTGCCATATAAGTGATTCATTGAGATTATTCAAGTTAACGTTGTATTTATTAGAGGTTGAACATTCTTTGTTAGTTTGTAAGACATAGATACCATTATTCAAAATACCATCTCCATATTTTATTTCATTGAAATAAATAGAACATTCATTACAACTTATTAGGCATGAAAAGCCTTTATTACATAAAGAAGAAATTGAAATGATGTTTTTTACTAGAGAAGGTACATAAACACAATCTTCTAAGTCTAAAACTAAACCATTCGACAAAACTAATGAATAAGTCCCCACGCACAATGCAGCCAGTTTTGCTCCATTACCCATGCGTAAGTCAACCTCCCCATGACGGAGTCTCCTACATTTTCTCAGGCCTTGCACATTGTTACACAAGTGAGTCACACAACCGGTGTCAAGCACCCAAGTAGAAGGTTCAGAGTTTTGAGAATATAGTTCAATCATATACAACATACGTGAAGCATTGGGCTTCTTCGCCTCTTGGGCTTCCCTAGCTTCCTTGACTTTCAAGGATCTGCAGTCTTTCTTCCAATGAACCTTCTTTCCACAAAAGAAACATTTCACTTTCCCTTTTTCTTCTCCACCTTACCATTGGGCTTTAGGTGATCTGGAGCCTTGGCCTTGCCCTTATTTTTCTTTGAGCCTCGTGGCTTCAGGTCCGTACCCGTAAGCATGATGGAGGTTTTAAGCTCCGGTTTCAAGTCCTTCTCTGCTTGCTTTATCAGATTGTGCAATTCTGCTAAAGTAGCTTCTTTATCAGACAGATGAAACTGCATAATAAAGTTAGAGAATTCTTTTGGTAAGGACTGAAGAATTAGATCGTGATTTATCTCATGATCCATGATGAACTAGAGGTTGGCCAATTTTTCAATGTGGCCAATCATCTTAAGCACATGTCCACTAACAGTTCATTCCTTATACCTTGTTTGGAATAAGGCACATGACACTTGGAATCTCACGGTATGAATGGAAGTTGCATACAACTCCTTCAAGTGAATGATGATGGTTTGAGCATCCATATCTTCGTGAGCTTTCTGAAGTTCGTCCGACATAGAGCCAAGCATTATGCAAACTGCTTGCTCATCATCATCGACGTGTTTCTTCCAAGCATCAAATGTATTTTGGTCAGCATCTTTTGCGGGTTCGGGGGGAAATGGTCTTTCAAGAACATATAAAATTTTTTCTTGTCGTAAGACAATTTTAAGGTTTCTAAACCAATCATTGTAGTTGTCCCATTTGAGCTTATGCTCATCAAGGATGGAACGAAGTGATACTCTGTTTGCCATTTGAATATTTGTGAAATATTTTAACCCACATGTTAAGAGAGAATGTAAAAATTAGGAATATGTTTTCATTAATGTTTCATAATAACATGGGCTTTTAACATCATGAAGTTGCTCTCACTCAATTGTTTTTAAATTTTAAGCAAATCGCATCAACCCCAATATGATGGATTTCTTGTGGGCAAGGATCCCATTATCATCATTTCATAACTCCGACTAGGGCCGGTCGTTATAAAATATGATAATTAGGTAGGTTCTCAACCAATTTATTATATAAATCACAATTCCTTGATCATTGGGTTGGGCAATCAAACATGCCATAGCTTATGCTAGTCCTTGTGGACACCCAATCTTTGCCACTAAGTTATAAGACCACGCCTAAGGGTCGCTGCGTCTTATGACTCAGAAAAGTCAAACCATTGTCAATAGTACGATTTAAGGACAAATTGGTATTGGTCAGTCTGGTAAAGTCTAGTCCTGCCAATACGGTTTAAGCCTTTTGGGTCTATACTTTACAATGGGAGGCAAATTTTAGACTTAAATTATTATTGGGGATTTTAGCAAGTTTAAGTGAATAACTGTCAAATGGATTCCTCCATTGAAAATTCCCCAGATGGAGGGTGGAGCGAACTCTCTTAAATACCCTTACCTCTTAGGCTCTTATTGCCTTGGTGACAGGAATAAACAATAGATCCTCCAAATTAGTCCAACACTTTAAATATGCTTTAAGGTAAGCTTTGAGTAAATGATTATCTAGATGTCTTCACAGCTTTTCCTTTTGGCTATAAAAAGGTAGTGAGTGAAGGAAGACACCAAATCATTATCTAACTCTAGTAATACCTTTGGTTATATTAACTTTAGTTTGGAAATTTTTATTAACGCCTTGGTCCCACCCCACTTGTATCTTTTATAATGTCTTTTATTATAAACAAGTGATTTATATTTATTAGCCTTAAAGGTAATAAATCTCTAAGTTCATCACGGAATAATTACTTAGCTAAGAGATAAACAATACACTCTCTATTTCTTAGAAAGTCTCTAGATGCTTGCACCCTAAAATAATCATGCCAATTCTAATCACACATAGAATAATCAAGCATATGAGTTTTAATATGTTGTAATTATTCTAGGCATTAAATAACTTTGATAAATATTTAATTATGATATTGCATTTTATTTTATTCAAATAAATTTAATATTCACGTTTTTCTGCAGACGCGTGAACTTTAAATGCAATTTCACAATTCAAATCTTAACCAAATCATGCAAAACTTGTGCATAAAATTAGGTTCAGGGTGTTAGCTTTCCAACGAGCTTTTAAACACCCAATTTCGAGTTCAAATGAGAGATAACTAATCAAAACAAAACGGCGCGCTGATACCACTGTTGGGAAGCGGCCGCGAGTGCGCAGCGGAAAATAAAAATTATTATGATGTCGCTATCCCTTTGCCCAAGACCCATTTGTTTTGATTATTCTACAAGCCTAGGCATGTTATTATATATATTCTAAGCATAAAAACTCATAAAACATGCAAAGAACATAAACCTAAGCATGCTAACTATCATAAGAACTCTAATTAAAATAAAGAAAGAAAATGACTTACTTGAACCGAAGACTCCTCCAGTCGACCCTCCAATCTACAAGCTTTTCTCGAACTCAGCAAACTCTTCCACGTTCCAAAGAGCCACCCAAGTGTGTGGTCTCCAAAGGTGCACACTCCAAAGCCAAAACTCAACGGCAAGACTACGCCTTGAGTGCACATGTATTTTGCCCTTGGTGCTAGCCTTGGCAAATACCTCAAAAACTTTTAACTTGAGGTTCCTCTAGTCAATTAAACTTAAGGATCCTCAAAATCAGTGGCTTACTCTTTAAACTTTAGAGTTGCTCACTTATATAAACCCAAGATATAAAACCCTAATAAGAGTTTGGGCCGAATTGGAATTCAAAACAATAAACAAAAAAAAAAATACTATTCACATTACTATTCACGTGAATAGTAATTTTTATTTTATTTTATTTTTATTTTATTTTTATTCCAATTCCCAAAGTGCCCCTATCGTCATTCACCAATCCCTAAGCCACTATGGAACCTCATAAATGATCTGTTCAATAATTAAACACATTGAACCATTTATTAACAATTCCTACAACAATCATATATACTGTTATATTTGTACTGTGCACTGTTAACCATTGATTTCGACTTTTTTGTGTGTGACCTTTTGGGTTCCCCTCAAGTTGGACATGAAATGAATCGTGATAATTTAATCGAACATAAATTATCCTCCGATCAGATGGTCGTTCGATTTCAATGACCAAGGTTGACATCTAACAACATGCCAAGGCCCCCAAATGAGAATGAAAGATATATATACCCATTATGTATGCGATTTACATATGATACAGTCCATCGCCTCACTGTATCCCCACCTATGGACCTAGGTTACGGAAAGTGTCTACCCATATGGTCAAAAGTATGATGTTGCTAGTGTCATGAATCGTGCTAACCCAAGAATCTCACATGATTCTTCCGCTATGGCTACAGTCTCAAGCACTAATCACACATATCAACCCGCGAACTGGAATACTACTCTTATAAGAAAATATTATCCGAGAGAGTGGCGATTCTCTGTTGTATCTTTACAAACTTCATGTGTTTCAACAAATGACCCAATCATACCCTTATGACCGGATCTTTTGAACCGAGGAAAGAGAATATCAAAGTTATTTGATCGACACATAAGATTGTAAAGACCTCAAGTCAAAGGACTAGTCATATAATTGATACATGAAAGTTCTCACAGACACATGGGATAAACACTTCATATGAAAACTTTCGGCGGTCAGTTTGATGGACACGGCAACTCATACATCCATGTGATACACCAAGCGGACGGATCTCTGCTAGTAGCCTATGAGATCATATCATCATGCTAGTCTCTCCGCTTTGTGAACGCCTAGATTATTCAGAAAACTATGACTAGGAACATTTAAGAGTAATGATTCTCATAAGGCATGGAAGCCAACGTCTTATTACTCCAAGGGCTTTATTACAATGTTGATGATTCATATAAGTTATGTAAGACACGTATAATAAAGATTTCTATTTTATTAATTAATGAAAATATTACAAATACATGTACATATAGCCCATCCACAAGTTGGGTATAGGGTATATCCCTAACAATATACATTATCAAATACATGTATGATACGACAAAATGACATCCCAGAGAACTACATTATATATGAATATAGATCTGGAAATATGGACCCCCACGACTAGTGACTGCAGCATAACACTTGTCCTCGAGCTGGGTCTCCAAAAGTAGAACGTGGCTCACCAAAAGACGAATCCTGTAAAAGAATTGGGAAGTGGTGGGGGTGAGTCCTAAGGAACTTAGTGAGTGAAGCTACAAAAATAAAAAAACTGAATTAGTACAGCTATTTAAAATCATTTAATCTTAAAATGCTTCTGAAATCTTTGTTTGAAAACTGGTTCTTTTCTTTTAAGCTTGAGAAATCCTTTTTCTAAAATGCTTTATGTATAAATCTCTGGTATTATAGAAAACTTGACGCATGGGGGCGTTACGTATTGCCGTCCTAAAATATGCCTAACTAGTGGTCTTAGGGCGTTACGTATCGCCGTCCCCCAAACCACTGAACTAGAGCCGGTAGTGCTGATCCATGCTACCACCTGACTCTGAAACTAGGGCCTAGGGACGTTACGTATCGTCGTCCCCCTAGCCCTGAACTACGTGTGAACATGTTCTCTGTCCGTCAATTTCATAAGTCAGAGTTGAGGTGGGTTTTTCCCCATGCCTCGAAAACATAAAAACTCATGTTTTAAAATCTTAAAATTTTCTACAACTTTCATACATGAGAAATAATTGATAATGCAATAAAGCTAATGCCCTAAAGCATTTAAAAATAAATCTCGATCAATAACAAGTAAATATAAATCAATTTAAAATAAAAATCTCCACTCACAGATGTGAAGTCCGGTCAAGTCTCTTTCACGTCGCTAGGTGGAATAAACTGGGTTAGAATCATAAGTTATAAAATACGATTTGAAATTAAATTAAGTTCCTTAATCTAGTTGAATTACTCCCTTATAATATCTTCTATTCCTTTAATGAAAAGTAAAATAAAATTTTAAACCCTTAGTCACGCGTCGCGATTTCAGAAAAAAATTCTGATTTTTGGGTACGCGTCGCGACGCCGGCCCATCTGCATCACGATGCTACCTCGTTAAATAAACCCAAGCTTCTGCCTCATGCGCGTCACGATGCGAAGCTTAGAGCGTCGCGGCGCATTTCTGTTTCCAGAACCAGATTTCATTCTTCCGTAGTTAACCCCAAATCTTGTTTCCACACAATCACAAGCAAAAACAACACGTCATTATCATTATGCCATACTTTCAACATCCCAACACCATCCAAAATCTCCTAAATCTTTACATAAGGCTCTCATTAGAGTTAAACACAAAAGTTCCCTTAAACATGAATTTCTAATTTCAACAACCATCAATAATCAGAATACTACCAAATTCTCAACATACTACCAACACCCAAACTTCATAACTCACAACTTATAAATTTGGGTCAAATGTTTCTGATCTTAATTAAACCTCCCTATTCCCTAATAATGTCATTTGATCTCTTTTTTTCTTCTTCTTGGGTTTAGTTCGATGGATTACCCTTATTAAGCTTCATATTTTTCCAAGAAAATGCAAACTCTGTTTCCTCTCTTTCTTCCAAACCCACTGCCAAAACAAGAAAAGATTGAAAAATTTTCTTTTTAAATCCCTCACCAATTACTTAATAAGATTCTAGAGAAACCTAGGACATTACTTTTGTTGGGAACTTACCAAGTTTGTTAGGCCTAGCAACAAAACAAGGAAAATTGGGCTTAAATTTAAATTAAATTATGTTGAAATCATTTTGGCCCATAATAAAGTAGATGTCTATTGTCTCTAAGTCGATCCCGAAAAATATTTATTAGTGCCTGAAAAGAAAATCCCCTGCATCCCGTAGTCGAACTAAAAAATATATTTGGGGTCGTTACAGTATAATACGACCTTTAATCATTCTCGATGTCTCATACCGGGTGGCGACTCCCTTATTCTCAAGTTTATCCCCTTACGGGATTATCCGTACTCTCTACGGGCTGCTAGCCCAACAGTGTAATGGTCACCGATGTCATAGTCATAACTGTAAATCCGCTTCACTCCTACAGATAGTGACTTCACTTGGGATAGAGAATTGACCCTGAAAAATTACCTTATAGTATTTATGGCGAGATTAAGGAGAACTATGTCTTCATCTTTTGCAAACCGTTTTTAATCTAGATGGAGTTACATATCGAGAAATATCTTTCATACAAGGTGGTGGATTGGTATATGATGATAACCATCACTTATTGACATGTACCCTTAGGTAATAAAATACGTTCAATTGTTTGATTAGACCCTTGGGTAAAGAGACCTAGCTGTGGACAAATGATAATCGGTAAATATATCAATATTTACCGTCCATTTTACTTAATATTTTGTATAGTTTCTTGAGTTTTGTGAATATTTTGATGTGTTTTGTGTTATTTTGTAGATAAATAAATTAACAGGACTCTCTGGAATCAAATCAGGGCTTAAACGGTAAAAATACGATGAAAAAGGGCAAAATTGAAATTCTGCATCGCGGCACGCAACACTTCTGCGTCGCGACCACTAAAATACGCCGGCCACGTGTCAACATCACGACAATCTTTCTATCTTGTGCCGAACACGTGTCATCATCCCATGCTGCCAACATTACACGACATTGCTTACGTCAGCATCGCGACGTGCACAACTTCACACGTCGTGACGCTGAGCTAATAATTCTACCGACAGCCACGTGTCATCATCGCATCGAATCAACGACGCGTCAAGATGCGCAAGTGTTTTGCGTCACGATGCGCGGGGTAGAATTTTGCCTATAAATTGAAGCCGAATTCAGAAGGAAAATTCATACATTCTTCTGGGATTTCCTTAAGAATACTAAGAAGATTGTATCTTGTTTGTTTATTTACAACTTTTTGTATTTAATTTTTATTTTACGCAATAGTTCTTTCTTTATTTTACTTTTCAGTCTTTATTTCACTTTTTAGTATGATGAGGTAACTCCCCTCTGCAGGGGTGAAGGGTAAAGATTTTATTACTAATATTTAGATTAATATCCCTTAATTATAATATATAAACTATTCTAAAACCTGACTTAATGGGATACCGCCTTTATGGTCGGTTGGACTTAATTAAATTAATTTTAACCTAACTAAATTGGATACCGCCTTTATGGTCGGTTTAAATTAATTATAAATCTGACTTAATCAGGATACCGCCTATATGGTCGGTTGGTAATGTCATGCAAAGTTTATATATTATAATAAGGGAGATATCTAAATTAGAAGTAATAAAAGTGGATCCTCTAACCCCATCATTTTCTTTATTGTTTTAATTACCTTTTTAATTTCCAAGCTTTACTTTATGTCATTTTCTTTATTTATGTCTTTACTAGTCCTAGATATGTGAAGTAACTAAATACCATATCTGGGGTTGTGATGAATTCCAATATCACCGGTTTATAAGGGGTTATTTTATGACTTGGGTAATATAAAGGTTTATTTATCGAGTCTTAAGCTTAATGCTTCTTGTTAACTGGCCATTAATAAGATTGATCTGGTAAACTTAAAATAAACTTGACGATGGAATTTTAGGTTTCAGCCTTAGACTCAATAGCTCACGATCTCACCTCGAAGCATGGTGACCTTCAGGTAGATTTCCTTACATGATAGACATATACCTGTCGGGTGGGGGTAGCCACAATTGGAACTTAATCTTAATGAATTCATGTAACTTGGTTAACATAGACATATGATTAATTGAGTTATTTGGGTGTTTGCATCTGACCATCGACATAGGCTTTTGCATACTTTCGTGTTCCAGGTTAATAAACCGATATATTGTACAAACATGTGATTTCATCTTTAAAAGATATTGGAAGGATTCACAACCTTAGATAGTTTTATAATATTGAATTTTCTTTTAATTTACATTCGCACTGTTTTATTTATTTGTCTTTAGTTTAAAATCACCATCCAATCAAACAACCAATCTATTAGATACTTGTAAACATTTATCTTCACAAATTGATAGCCTAGGTATTAAGTCCTCATGGGATCGATACATTTTATACTACTTGAACGATATGTGCGCTTGCGTTATGTGAGTGATTTCACCGATCAAGTTTTTGGCGCCGTTGCCGGGGACTTATTTATCTTTCACTATTAATTTTGGGGTTAGATACATTTACCTGTGTCTAATTTGTTTTTACTTATTATTTCTATTTTTTTTGTGTTTCAGGTTCTCAAACACTATATGAGAAGAACCAAAGGCTTTGAAATTTGTCCGCTTGACTCAGAAATTGAAATAACCATTAGAGAGTTGAAAAAGGAATGAAGAGAAGGCCAAGAAGCACTGATCAATATGAACATTCAAGAACCTGAACCTTTGGAGGTTGCACCACCAATTCCCATTCGAGACAAAACTATTCCGATGGTTGACGACTTCATTTCATGTATTGTACTTCTTCCCTTACCAGCAAATGCTTGTGATATCATAACATGCATCCAGATGATACAGCTATCAGTTCAGTTTATGGGGAATGCAACTGAAGATCCTAATGCCCACATCAACAAGTTCTTGGAAGTTTGCGGCACATTCAATTACAACCGAGCGGCAGAAGAAGAAATGAGACTGCGTGTTTTCCCATATTCTTTGAAAGATAGAGCTGCGGCTTGGCTACATTCACTACCAGCAGGTTCCATCACAACTTGGAAGACTCTTGCCACCAAATTCCTTGCAAAGTACTTTCCCCCAGCCAGAACTGCAAAGCTGAGGAATGATATAACATCCTTTGTACAACATGACTCAGAATCCCTCTGCGAAGCTTGGGAAAGATACAAGGAATTGCTCCGGAAATATCCTCACCATGAGATTGCAAAGTGGCTACAAGTCCAAACCTTATATAATAGACTTTCTAGACTAATGAGAACCATAATTGATGCTGCTACTGGAGGAGATTTAATGGAAAAATGAGAAGATTAGGCCAGAGACTTAATTGAAGAAATGGCCAACAACAATTCTTTGTGGCAACAGAAAGAAGCATGATTCAACGAATAGCAGGAATCCACGAGGTCGGAGCCAACACAGCAATGAATGCCAAGCTGGAGCAGATGTGCAAATGCTTGGAAACACTTAGCACGTAAGTTGTAAACATCGATGGTGCCATAAGTTCACCATATGGAGGAGCACCAGAGGAAAACCAACATGATGAGACGGTGAATTATGTCAACAATTTCAATAGACAGGGAAACGATCCATATTCCAATACCTACAACCTAGGGTGGAGGAATCATCCCAATTTCGCATGGAGCAACAATTTAGGGAAAAAGAACAATCCACCACTCGGATTCCAACAGCAAAACAAAGGCCAGAAGTATGAAAAAGAACCAGAAATAAAAGAATTGCTTGCAGAGATGTTCAAAAAGCAAGAAGCCAAGTACGATGCTATGTTTTAAGCCCAAGCAGTATTCAATCAAAGCCAATCAGTATCTATAAAGGCATTGGAAAATCAAATAAGACAACTAGCCAATGCTCAGAGTTACAGACCGCAAGGTACCCTTCCTAGCAACACATAACCAAATCCAAGGAACCGAGGGAAGGAGCAATGTCAAGCCATTACTTTGAAAAATGGTACTGAAATCAACAAAGATGTTGGAATCAAGGCATCCACTGAGGAAGTTCCAAATGAAAGCAGCGAAGCAGATCCACAGATGGAGGAAAAAGAGGCAAAAGAAAATTTTACTCCCCTTCCACCTTTTCCACAACGTCTCCAGAAAAGTAAACTAGACAAGCAGTTTGCTCGATTTCTGGAGATATTCAAAAAGCTACATATCAATATTCCATTCGCAGAAGCGTTGGAAAAAATGCCCAGCTATGTCAAATTCATGAAAGACATTCTGTCATGAAAGCGGGGATTGGGAGATTATGAGACAGTAGTATTGACAGAAGAATGTAACGCCATCATTCAGATGAAGCTTCCCCCAAAGTTGAAAGATCCTAGCAGTTTCACAATCCCTTACACTATAGGCGAACATTACTTCGGTAAGTCTTTGTGTGATTTAGGTGTCAGCATTAACTTGATGCCTTTGTCTATTTATAGGGAACTAAAAATTGTAGAAGCAATGCCTACCTCAGTTACTCTGCAGCTTGCTGACATATTGCTCACATTTTCGAGAGGTGTTGTGGAATATGTATTGGTTAAAGTCAACAAATTCATTTTCCCTACAGATTTCATTATTCTTGACCTGGAAGAAGAAAAAAATGTACCTATCATCCTCGGGAGACCATTCTTGGCTACAGGTCGAACTGATATTGATGTAAAAAAAGGAGAACTAACCATGAAAGTGTAGGACCAAGAAGTTACATTCAATGTTTTCAAAGCCATGAAATTCTCGAATGATGAAAATGATGAGGAATGTTTCAGAATTGATGTTTTAGATAGTATCATCCAGGATACCGATGCAATGCAACTTTCCACGAATAAAATTGAAGCTTGCTTCACCAATATGACTGACAGCGAGCTAGATAATGAAATTCTGGAATGTATCAACAGTCTTGACATACCTTTTCACTTCAAATCAACACCACAAGTAGAAAGTTTGGAATTACTGAAAAATGAGCGAATCAAGCCCTCGATTGAAGAACCACCACAGCTGGAACTAAAGCTACTTCCGAGCCATCTCAGGTATGCATTCTTAGGAAACTCTTCTGATTTACCTGTGATTATTTATTCATCGCTAACATTGGAGTAGGAAGATAAGTTGCTGAGAGTGTTACGAGAACACAAGAAAGCTATTGGCTGGACTATAGCAGACATTCAAGGCATTAGTCCATCATTTTGCATGCATAAAATTCTGATGAACGACGAGTATAAAGCCACAGTGGAGCATCAGTGGAGACTAAATCCAATCATGAAGGAGGCCGTAAAGAAATAAATTATCAAATGGTTGGTTACCGGCATCATCTACCTCATCTCTGACAGCACGTGGGTGAGTCCTATGCAATATGTGCCAAAGAAATGGTGAATTATTGTAGTCACAAATGAAAAGAACGAGTTGATTCTAACAAGAACGGTGACTGGATAAAGAGAATGCTTGGACTACAGGAAGCCGAACAAAGCAACAAGGAAAGATCATTTCCCGTTACCATTCATTGACCAAATGCTTGACAGACTGGCGGGACATGAATTCTATTATTTTATGGAAAGATATTCGGGGTACAATCAGATTTCCATCACCCCAGAAGATCAGGAGAAAACCACTTTTACATGTCCGTATGGTACTTTTGCTTTCCGCATGATGCCATTTGGACTATGTAATGCTCCTGCCACATTTCAACGTTGTATGATGGCCATCTTCTCAGACATGCTGGAAGAAAATATGAAGGTTTTCATGGATGATTTTTCTGTGTTTGGAGACTCGTTCGACCACTGCTTGTAAAATTTGGAAAAAGTGTTACAAAGATGCGAAGATACCAACCTGGTACTCAACTAGGAGAAATGCCACTTCATGGAGCAATAAGGGATTGTCCTGGGACATCGGATCTAACAAAAGAGAATCGAGGTAGACAAAGCAAAGATCGAGACAATTGAAAAACTACCTTCATCATCATCTGTCAAAGGGATTCAGAGTTTTCTCGGACATGCAGGCTTTTACAGGAGATTTTTCAAAGACTTCTCCAAGATTTCTAAACCTCTATGCAATCTGCTAGAGAAAGATGTGCCTTTCAACTTCACCAAAGAATGCCACAAAGCTTTTGAGATCTTGAAACAAAAGCTGGTCTCTGCCCCCATCATAGTAGCACCAGACTGGACCCTTCCATTTGAGGTGATGTGTGATGCTAGAGATTTTGCTGTAGGTGCAGTTTTAGGACAACTCAAAGAAAAAAATTTTCCACACCATTTACTACTCCAGCAGAACTCTGAATAAAGCACAACTCAACTACACAACCACTGAAAATGAGTTTCTCATAGTTGTGTTTGCTTTGATAAATTCCGCTATTATCTGCTGGGTCCCAAAGTGGTACACAGATCATTCAACAATCAAATACCTGATCACGAAGAAAGATGTCAAATCTAGATTAATCCGTTGGGTGCTTCTACTACAAGAATTTGACGTGGAGATCCGAGACAGGAAAATGACAGAAAACCAAGTGGCAGATCACTTATCGAGGCTTGAGAATGGAGAAACAACTAGCAATGAACTGACAATCAAACAACAGTTGTTTGCCATGAAACAACAGGCTGTCCCTAGGTATGCTGACTATGTAAACTACATAGTATCGGGAAAATGGCCATTGGAATTGACTCATCAGCAACAAAAGAAGTTTTTCAAAGAAGCCAAGCACTATGTCTGGGATTAGCCATACTTGTTCAAACATTGTCATGATCAATTACTGAGACGTTGTGTTCCACATGAGGAAGTCAATAGTGTCTTGCAGCATTGTCATTCATCACCATATGGCGGACACTTCAACGGAGATAAAACTGCAGCCAAAGTCCTACAATCAGGTTTGTTCTGGCCCACTATGTTTAAAGATTCTTACATATTTGCTCTTCAATGTGACAGGTGCCAGAGAATGGGAAATATTTCGAGGAGAAATGAAGAACCTCTGCAAAACATTCTAGAAGTGGAGATATTTGATGTATGAGGGATTGATTTTATGGGACCCTTTATTCCATCATTCAGAAACATGTATATACTAGTTGCAATAGAATACGTCTCTAAATGGGTTAAAGCAATAGCACTGCCATCAAATGATTCAAAAGTGGTGATAAAATTCCTTAAAAAGAAAATTTTCACTCGCTTTGGAACACCTCGGGCGATTATCAGTGATGGTGGCACACACTTCTGCAACAGATACTTCAATACACTCCTATCCAAATACGGAGTTACACATAAAGTTGCCACTGCTTACCATCCGCAGTCAAATGGACAGGTTGAAGTTTCAAACAGGGAAATCAAAAGAATTTTGGAAAGAACTGTGGGATCAACAAGGAATGACTGGTCTATAAAATTGGATGATGCATTATGGGCCTACCGGACAGCTTATAAAACACCTATTTGTATCTCCCCATATCGAATGGTGTTTGGGAAAGTGATGAGTGGTAATTATATCACTATTTCCCACTCATTTGACCAAATATTTTATATAGTTTCTTGAGTTTTGTGAATATTTTGATGTGTTTTGTGCTATTTTATAGATAAATAAAGTTTCAGGACATTCTGGAGGTGATTTGGAGCCAAAACAGTGAAAATTGGACAAAAAAGGCCTTTTGGTAATTTTAGCGCGTCGCGACACCTAACGTGCGCCGCACCATGCTAATATGCGCCGGGGACACGTGTCAGAATCTGAGAAGTTTGACTTCGCTAACATGCGTCGTGCCACGTGTCATCATCAGAACAAATCTTGCTAAAATGCGCCGGGACACGTGTCGCAATCCTATGGTGTCGACACTCCACGACATGTGTCACCTTCTGAATTGAGCGAATCATCAGCGAATCACCTTATGCCACATGTCAAGATGTCATTGGACCGAATCTTACCGCGTGCCACATGTCGAAATCTTATTGGGCCGACAAAATCCGCGTCAACAGTCAAATTCAACGCGTGTTTGACCGAGTCAATGCAAGCTCGCGTCGCGACGCAAGAAGGAATTTGGCGTCACGACGTGAGGCGGATCAGATGCCTATAATTTGAAGCTTTCTGCACCTCATTTTGTGTGCTTTCCTTGGGATTTTTTCCCTATTTTTAAGGATTGCATCTATTTTTGTAATAATTAATTTATGTATTTTTATTTTTTAATTTTAATTTCAATATTTATTTTTTAATTTTCTTTATGTTTTGTAGTAAAATTTCCGCTGGGGTAAAAGGTGAAACATTTAATATAATTATCTAGGTAAATCTCACTTAATTATAATTTATAAATTATAGTTTAACCAGATTAATTAATGTCAGACTTTATTACCGCCTATATGGTCGAGTTAATATAAATTATTTTACCGCCTATATGGCTGGTCTTTATGTGACAGATAATTACCGCCTATATGGCTGGTGTAATTGCACTGAATGGATTACTGCCTATATGGCCGGTTTTAAATGTTTAACATTATTAATTCCTTAGAGAGCCGAACATAAAATAATTTATATATTATAATTAGTGAGATTCCTAGATAAGAAATATTAAATGTAGATCCTCTAACCCCAACATTTTATTTTTATTATAGGGAAGTGATGAAACACAATATCCACACACTTAATAATTGATTTTGTTTTTATGGGCACTTCTTTAGTTTGTTTATTGAGTCTTAAGCTTAATGCTTCTTGTTAATTGGCCATTAATAAGATTGATTTGGTAAACTTAAAATGAACTTGACAAAGAGATTTTAGGTTTCAGTCTTAGATTCAATAGTCCACGATCTTCCTTGAGGATAGATAACCCTTTAATAGATTTCCTTACAGGATAGACATATACCTGTCGGGCGGGGGTAGCCATAATTGGAACTTAATCTTAATGAATCCAGGTAATTTGGTTGACATGGACATATGGTTCAATTGGGTGATACTGGGTATTTGCATCTGACCATCGACAGAGGCTTTTGCATATCTTCGTGTTCCAGGTTAGCAAACTAATTTATTACACATATATAAGAGAATCAATTCATCTTTATAATAATATTGTGTGGAGTCACAACCCTAGATCTTTGAGTCTTTTGTTATTTTCCTTAGTATTTTATTTTGTGTCTTTAAGTATTTTATTTATCAAATCCACATTCAACCAACAAAAGCAATTATTCTCTTCTCCCTATAATTAGATACCTGTAAATAAATAGTATCAATAATTAATAACAACAGTAGGAATTAAGTCCTCGTGGGATCGATATTTTTATACTACTTGAACGATACGTGGGCTTGCGTTATACGCGTGTGTGATTACGCGCCGGTAAGTTTTTGGCGCCGTTGTCGGGGACCTATTTTTCTTGAGTTATTAATTTTGAAGCTATCTAATTTACTTGTATCTAATTTTCTTTATTTTTATCTGTAATTTTTATTTCTTTCTTTTGTTTTTAGGTGGTTGAAAAAATGGAACATTATTGGGAGATTGAGAGATCACGAGCTTTACTAGAAGATACACCCCAAATCTGGGAGCAACAGTCCGGTTTTCTGAGGCCTGTTGTTCAGCCAACAACTATCACTGGATGTCAGAATCAAGCAATACTACATTTGCTCATCAGAACGAAATGGGGAGATGTGTGATATGTGATGGTAATCACCCGAGCAATCAATGTATATACCTTTCAGAGTGGCAGAATTATTGGAATCATTCAAGGTACGGAGAACCATCATACTTTCCATCTTATCCACCATCTGTCTACGATTTTCATCAAGAACCAGAACCATCAGAGGAAGATCAGATGGTTGACATGCTCAAAGATTGGTTCAAGAAACAAGACGAAAAGTTGGATACAATGCTTGAATCAGTCCAAAATCAATTCGAAAGTATTTAGAGACAATCAGCATCCATTCAGAGACTGACAGAACAAACGAGACAATTAACAGAAAATCAGAGCTACATACCTCAAGGAGCATTTTCAGATGACACTAATGAAGCCTTTGAGTACCAAGCATTTCACGATGACACTTTAGCAGAGGAGGAGGCTGAGCAGAATCGGGAATCTGAGGTATCAGTTCAGGAGCCCAAACCAGCAGAATCTCGGTTTGATTTTTATTATTCTGACTCTGACGAGGATGAAGAAGATGAGTTATTTGTACCAACTGCACCAACAAGGGAGGATGAAACTTTCCATCCTCAAAATGAAGATCTTGGAGCATCCATTGCACAAATGTTTGAAGAAGATCTACCTGAGCCAGTCATATAAGAGGATGAAGACCTAAAATCTGACATCTCTTTACATCCCCAGGTTGACACTTATGGAGCATACATTTCACAGATGACAGATGAAGAACTGAATGAGGAAATCCTAAAATACATCTGTGAAGAAAAAGTGGAGCAAGAAACAAAGGAAATGGAAGAGCAAATGTCTGACCTTATTGAGGATCCAATGCATTCAGGCGAAACATCATTGTTTTGCGGAGTACTGATTAAAGATATCGCCCAGAAGCTTGACAGAATGAAACTTCCATTCAAAGTCAAGCACCATACGAGACCTCCTGATTCTATTTCTTTCTTTTCAGGAACCATTGGAGCAACAAAGGTAAAAACG
The DNA here is from genome assembly GCA_019454045.1 of Zanthoxylum bungeanum. Taxonomy (NCBI): domain Eukaryota; kingdom Viridiplantae; phylum Streptophyta; class Magnoliopsida; order Sapindales; family Rutaceae; genus Zanthoxylum; species Zanthoxylum bungeanum. Next base: position 9,396 of record SKCR01036902.1, on the reverse strand, counting down.
ATGGCACAAGCATTGAATGATATAAAATTCTTTTTGTCACTTTACCGTTAGAAGAGACCCTTCAAAAGAACGCACACGAGATTGTCTTTAATCGGACATCCAAAACGACGCTGAAACCTCCTTGACAAATGGATTTCAGTCACGTCTGGTTGAAGACGAAAACTTTAGCGCTAGCAGGGAGGTAACCTATGCACTTTGTTGTAATTTCTATTTTTATATTTTGTGTATGCATGTTGTAGAGTTTTTAATTTTGTGTGTTATTTTTGTAGGGAAAAGCACAAACTGAGCATTTTAAGACAGAATGAATGATGTTTGGCAATCACAAAGAAGAGAACTAATTCATTTGTGATGGCTGAGTAAAGAATGAATTCTTAAGACACATCCTTAGGAATTTATACTAAGCTAATGGCGTATTGCGTACACAATTCCGTTGCCTTAATAATTGCTTTGATTTGCTTTTCTGTTTTTATTTCCTTTATTTTCGCCGACAAGATCTAAACTTTTTAAACTTTTCACGATTTATTTTAACGTTCATCTAATAATTGTCATTTGGCAGGTACTAGTGCTACTATTACTCACCCATTTTCAGGTTCTATAAATTCAACTGTACATTTCTGTCTTCGACACATCCAGATATACATCCAAATAAGAGAGAGAAAATGGAAGCAACTTCACAGCAGCGAGTCAAGTGAATTTGTGTTTTCTGTGGATCCAACTCTGGTAATAAACCAGAGTTCATTGAGGCTGCAAAGGAATTGGGGAAAGTCATAGCAGAACGGAATATGCACCTAGTATATGGCGGTGGCAATCTTGGATTGATGGGAAGCATTTCAAAAGCCGTTCAGGAGGGTGGCGGTCACGTTTTGGGAATCATTCCAAAAACTTTGGCAGACGAACATATAATCGAAAAAACAAATGGAGATGAACGTATTGTCTCGGGGATGTCTGAACAACTCCTTGAAATGGTTAATACTGCTGATGCATTTATTGCTTTACCAGATGGGCTCGGAACGTTTGGAGAGATATTCACAGTCGCATCATTGGGCGCACTTGAACATTCATCGGAAGCCCATTGGATTACTTAACATTGAACATTTTTTTGATTTTCTGTTTGTATTTCTTGCGGGAGCCAAAAGACATGAGTTCGTCACAAAATCAGTACATGATATTTTCCTGACTGCAACAAAGGCTGAAGAATTAATTGACCAAATCCTAGCATTTGAACCAAAAATCGACCCCATTCTTTCCAAGTTGAGTTGGTCAGATAGCGATCGTGGTAAGAAGCGTAAATTGGACATAGATCTTAATCGGTAATTTTTTCCTGTAGAATTTCAGCTAACCAGGTATTATCTTCTAAACTCTTCTTCTACTGTTTAAGACATTGGGGACAATGTCTCATTTAGGTTTGGGGGAGGGAATTAGTTGATTAGTATCTTGTTTTTATTTTGTGTGTTATTTTTATTTTTAGCCCTAAATTTTTCGAAAAATACAAAAAAATTGATTTTTTTTCAAAAATTACAAAAATATTTTGCGTTTTTGTGTTTTTATTTAACTAAAAAGGTGAAATTGGTGAGAGATAGCTGAGTAGGGAGTTCCCACCCATGATACGTATTTCAACCCATTTTCGAAACAAGTTAATTTTTGTTTATTTCTTTTTGAATTATTTAATTTGTAAATTTTCCATAAAATTGACTAAAAAAGATCTTCATATGCTCAGTTGGCAGGTATTATCAACATGCATTGTAACATACAGACATGAGCTATAATTAAAAAGTTTGTAATATTCAGTACTATAGTTTAATTGGAGGAATCATCTCAAAAAGTGATGGAGTTAAAAAAAATGTCTGAGATCCGAGTTATTAAGTTTGTGAGGGTGTTTTAACACCCAGTGCCCTAAAGCCAACTGGTTTGGGAGTCACTGGCCCAAATCTCGCTACACGGATCAAGGATGCTGCAAAAATATATATATCTGAAGTCTGAGTAATTAAGTCCGTAGGGGTGTCTTAACACCTGGTGCCCTAAATCCAACTGGTTTGGGAGCCACCGACCCAACACTCGCTACATAGACGGAAGGTATTGTATATAAATAAATAAATAAAATTCAAAATTCAAAAAATCAGAGAAAAAATCAGAAAAATAAGAAAAATTATTCCATTGCTGCAAAAAGATGTGAATTCTGATAAAACCTTAGGACAAAAATATTACTCTCTTATCAACTACACTTGTGACTGTTGTGGGCAAAAATGAGTTGTTTAATATTTTGTTGGTTGTGTATATGGAGAATGGTAAAAATAATCGGAGAATTTACTTATTCAGTCATTTAGAAAGAAAGAAAACATCTAGTAACTTGGAGTAGAAGTTTCACCTGATTAGTCACTAACTTCTTTATTCTCTTTTCTCTTGTCTTTTTGCTTTTGTGTGCATTAGTTTTACTATCTTTTTACTTTTGTAAAATATTTGTGGGTATCATTGCTGTAAACCCTCACGAGACTACAACTCGTCCACTAGAGACACCTAGGGGTTTAAAGGCTTGTTGCATACGCTAAATGTAACCGTGATCCGTACAAAAGTGACTTAGTTAAATTTTATTTATGTTATTTTATTCTGTGTTTTGCTCGAGGACTAGCAAAATGTTAGGATTGATGGTGTGATGAGTGGTAATTATATCAATATTTCCCACCCATTTGACCTAATATTTTGTATAGTTTCTTGAGTTTTGTGAATATTTTGATGTGTTTTGTGCTATTTTGTAGATAAATAAAGTTTCAGGACATTCTGTAGGTGATTTGGAGCCAAAACAGTGAAAATTGGACAAAAAGGGCATTTTGCTAATTTTGGCGCGTCGCGACGCCTAACGTGCGCCGCACCATGCTAATATGCGCCAGAGACACGTGTCAGAATCTGAGAAGTTTGACTTCGCTAACATGTGTCGGGACACGTGTCATCATCAGAACAGATCTTGCTAAAATGCGTCGGGACACGTGTCGCAATCCTATGGTGCCGACACTCCGCGTGACACGTGTCACCTTCTGAATGGATTGAATCATCAGCGAATCACCTTATGGCACGTGTCAACATGTCATTGGACCGAATATTACCGCGTGCCACGTGTCGAAATCTTATTGGGCCGACGAAATCCGCTTCAATAGTCAAATTCAACGAGTGTTTGACCGAGTCAATGCAAGCTCGCGTCGCGACGCAAGATGGAATTTGGCGTCGCGACGCGAGGCGGATCAGATGCCTATAAATTGAAGCTTTCTGCACCTCATTTTGTTTGCATTCCTTGGGTTTTTTTCCCTGTTTTTAAGGATTGCATCTATTTTTGTAATAATTAATTTATGTATTTTTATTTTTAATTTTAATTTCAGTATTTTATTTTTTTTATTTTCTTTATGTTTTGTAGTTAAATTTCCGCTGGGGTAAAATGTGAAACATTTAATATAATTATCTAGGTAAATCTCACTTAATTATAATTTATAAATTATAATTTAACCGGATTAATTAATGTCAGACTTTATTACCGCCTATATGGTCGGGTTAAATATAAATTACTTTACCGCCTATATGGCTGGTCTTTATTTGACAGATAATTACCGCCTATATGGCTGGTGTAATTGGACTGAATGGATTACCGCCTATATGGCTGGTTTTAAATGTTTAACATTATTAATTCCTGAGAAAGCCGAACATAAAATAATTTATATATTATAATAAGTGAGATTCCTAGATAAGAAATATTAAATGTAGATCCTCTAACCCCATCATTTTATTTTTATTCTAGGGAAGTGATGAAACACAATATCCACACACTTAATAATTGATTTTCTTTTTATGGGCACTTCTTTAGTTTGTTTATCGAGTCTTAAGCTTAATGCTTCTTGTTAATTGGCCATTAATAAAATTGATTTGGTAAACTTAAAATGAACTTGACAAAGAGATTTTAGGTTTCAGTCTTAGATTCAATAGTCCACGATCTTCCTTGAGGATAGATAACCCTTTAATAGATTTCCTTACAGCATAGACATATACCTGTCGGGCGGGGGTAGCCATAATTGGAACTTAATCTTAATGAATCCAGGTAATTTGGTTGACATAGACATATGGTTCAATATGCTTATACTTGGTATTTGCATCTGACCATCGACAGAGGCTTTTGCATATCTTCGTGTTCCAGGTTAGCAAACTAATTTATTACACATATATAAGAGAATCAATTCATCTTTATAATAATATTGTGTGGAGTAACAACCCTAGATCTTTGAGTCTTTTGTTATTTTCCTTAGTATTTTCTTTTGTGTCTTTAAGTATTTTATTTATCAAATCCACATTCAACCAACAAAAGCAATCATTCTCTTCTCCCTATAATTAGATACTTGTAAATAAATAGTATCAATAAATAATAACAACAGTAGGAATTAAGTCCTCGTGGGATCGATATTTTTATACTACTTGAACGATACGTGCGCTTGCGTTATACGTGTGTGATTACGCGCCGGTCAGAAAGCATGTCATTTGCCAGTGGAGCTTGAACATAAAGCGTACTAGGCACTGAAGAAGTTGAATCTTGATGTACAAGCAGCATGATAAAAAAGGCTCCACCAACTGAACGAATTGGAAGAATTTCGACTATAGGCTTATGAGAATGTCAGACTATACAAAGAAAAGACCAAGAAATGGCATGATTAAAAAATAGTGCGCCGACAGATGGAACTAGGACAGCATGTGTTGTTATACAATTCACGATTGAAACTTTTTCCTGGAAATCTGAAATCAAGGTGGTCAGGTCCATTTGTGATTACCCAAGTTTTACCCTGCGGAGCCGTTGAGTTACTTGATCCCAACACCAATGATACATTCACAGTTAACAGCCAGCGTGTCAAACACTACTGGGGAGAATCATTTGAGTGACAAAAAGAAGGTGTCACACTTTCAGATCCAGCTTGACATTCAAGCAGTCATGTCTAGCTGACGAAGTTAAACTTAGCGCTAGCAAGGAGGCAACCCATGCAATTTATGTATATATTCAGATTTGGTGTGTTTTATTTTTGTGTGTTTAATTTTATAGGTAAAGTAACAGACGAGATGGAAGACGTTCTTGCAAATCTTCACAAGAAATTTCCTTCTCTCCCTCAAAATTCTCTGATGAAAGTCTACAAAGCTCGAATGGAACGAATGAGATTACTGATGATCAAAGGTATTACTAATGACATTCGTTGGTTAATTGAAGCACGGGTCCGATTGGCAGGTGAGTCTTCTGACTCTTTTATTTCATATCTGTCCGGTTTAGGAAAAACACATATTCTAAGAAAAGAAGAGCTAAAAGATTAGGTGTTTGCTATAAAGGTGCACGCATGACATGTAATACTCGTTGTCGTTCTTTAGTAATGGTGTCTGATAACCGCGAAGATAAAATTAAATTCATTAGGGATGACATGAGTAAGGAGTTTTTGGATGACATATCATTGAATCTTGAGACGCATCATAGTGGATATGTGTATAATCTGACTTTAAAAGACCCTGTTTGCCAATTTATAAGAAAATTGGATGGGAAGCTTGTCCCTGACGCATAGATGTCAATCAAGACGTTGCTTCTTGTAAATATTATTATCTCTTTGTCTTTAACTAATAATTGTGATTTGTTTTGTCATTTTCTTTTATTTTCTCCGACAAGATCCATACTTTTTGACTTTCACGATTTATTTTCTGTTTAGCTAATAATTATCATTTGGCAGGTACTAGTGCTATTATTACTCACCCTTTTTCAGGTTCTATAAATTCAGCTCATCATTGCATTCTTGAAGACATCCAGACTTGAGAAAGAAATACATAAAAAAAAATGGAAGCAACTTCAAGAAGATGAGTTGTTAACATCTGTGTGTTTTGCGGTACTAGTGTTGGTTCTAAACCGGAATTTTTTGCGGCAGCACATGAATTGGGTAGACTCATAGCTGAAAGGAATATGCACTTAGTATATGGCGGTGGCAATCTTGGACTAATGGGTATGTTTCAAGGGCCATACAGGAAGAAGGTAGTCAAGTTTTAGGAATCATCCTAAAACCTTTGGTAGAGGCGAATCTTATAGGACCATCAAACGGAGAGGAACTTATCGTGCCATGTATGTCTGAACGATTGGTTGAAATGATTAACCGTGCTGATGCTTTTATTGCTTTGCCATGTGGCTTGGGCACGATGGAGGAAATTGTTACAGTGCTATCTTGGGCGAACTTGAACATACACCAGAAACCAATTGGATTATTTAATGCTGATGGATTTTATGATTTTCTTTGTGTGTTTCTTGATGATGCCTGAAGAAATGGGTTCGTGTCAAAACCTGTAAAAGATATCCTATTCACTGCTAGAACTGCCCATGATTTAATTGACCAAATCTTAGCCTTTAAACCACAAATTGACCCTATCATTTCTAAGATAAACTGGTCCGATAATGATCGTGGTAAGAAGCGTCGGATAAATCTGGATCTTAACCTTAAATTATCTTTTTAAGATGTAGAATTTCAGCTAAACTCTTATTATACTTTTTAGACATTGGAGACAATGTCTCAATTAGGTTTGGGGGAAGGGAATAGTTGACTAGTATATTGTTTTTATTATGTTGTTTTTTAATTTTTAGTCAAAAAATTTCAAAAATAAAATAAAAAAATTTAAGAAAATAAAAAAATATTTTGTTTTTGTGTTTTTAACTTGACTAATCAGATGAAATTGGTGTGAGATAGCTGAGTGAAGAATTTCCACTCCTGAGATGTATCTAAACCTATTTCGTAACAAGTTAATTTTTGTTTATTTCTTTTTGAATTATTTAATTTGTGAATTCTCCATATGAATGATTAAAATTGGATCTTCATATGCTCAATTGACAGGTATTATCAACATGCATGGTAACATACGGTCATGAGTTGTAATTGAAAAGTTTGTAATATTCAGGGCTATAGTTTAATGGGAGAAAACATCTAAAAAAGCAATGGAATAAAAAGAAATAAAAAAAGGAGACATCTGAGAATCTGAGTAATTAAGTATGTAGGGGTATCTTAACACGTAGTACCATAAAGCCAACTGGCTTGGGAGTCATTGGCCCAAAGCTCGCTACATGGATTGAAGATGTTCTATATAAAAAAAAAAAACAATAATAATAATATCTGAAATCCGAGTAATTAAGTCTGTAAGGCTGTCTTAACACCTAGTGCCCTAAAGCCAACTGGCTTGGGAGTCACTGGCTCAAAGCTCGCTTCATGGATTGAAGATGTTGTAAAAAAAAAATCCATTGCTAAGTGTGAATTCTGATATAACTTTAGGACAAAAATATTACTCTCTTTTCAACTACACTTATGAATATTGTGGGCACAATGATTTGATTAATACCTTGTTGGTTGTGTATATGGAGAATGGTAAAAATAATCGGAGAATTTACTTATTTGGTAATTTAGAAAGAAAGAAAACAGCTATTAACTTGGATAAGAGTTTCACTTGTTTAGTCACTAACTTGTTTGACTTTTTGCTTTTGTGTGCATTAGATTGACGTTTGTGGGTACCGTCACTGTAAGCCCTCACGAGACTACAACTCGTCTACTAGGGACACCTAGGGGTTTAAAGGCTTGTTGTATACGCTAAATGCAACCATGATCCCTACGAAAGTGGCTTAGTTTAATTTTATTTTAAAGTTCTTTATTGCATTTTATTTTGTTGTTTTGCTCGAGGACTAGCAAAATATTAGGTTTGGGAGGGTGATAAACGGTAAATATATCAATATTTATTGTCCCTTTTACTTAATATTTTGTATAGTTTCTTGAGTTTTGTGAATATTTTGATGTGTTTTGTGTTATTTTATAGATAAATAAAATAACAGGACTCTCTGGAATCAAATCAGGGCTCAAACGGAGAAAATCAGATGAAAACGGGCAAAATTGGAATTCTACGTCGCGATGCGCAATACTTCTACGTCGCGACCGATAAAATACACCGGCTACGTGTCAACATCACAATAATCTTGCTATCATGCACCGAACACGTGCCATCATCCCATGCTGCCGACATTACACGTCATTGCTTACGTCAGCTTCGCGACGCATACAACTTCAAGCTTTGTGACGCCGAGCTAATAACTCTACCGACAGCCACGTGTCATCATCGTATCGAATCAACGGCACATCACGACGTGCGGCGTATCTTGTTTGTTTATTTAGAGTTTTTTGTATTTAATTTTTATTTTACGCAATAGTTCTTTCTTTATTTTACTTTTCAGTATGATGAGGTGACTCCTCTCTGCATGGGTGAAGGTTAAAGCTTTTATTACTAATATTTAGATTAATCTTCCTTAATTATAATATATAAACTATTCTAAAACCTGACTTAATGGGATACCGTCTTTATGGTCGGTTGGACTTAATTAAATTAATTTTAACCTGACTAAATTGGATATCGTCTTTATGGTCGATTGGAATTAATTATAAATCTGACTTAATCAGGATACCGCCTATATGGTCGGTTGGTAATGTCATGCAAAGTTTATATATTATAATAAGGGAGATATCTAAATTAGAAGTAATAAAAGTGGATCCTCTAACCCCCATCATTTTCTTTATTGTTTTAATTACCTTTTTAATTTCCAAGCTTTACTTTATGTCATTTTCTTTATTTATATCTTTACTAGTCCTAGATATGTGTTGTAACTAAATACCATATCTGGGGTTGTGATGAATTCCAATATCACCGGTTTATAAGGGGTTATTTTACGACTTGGGTAATATAAAGGTTTATTTATTAAGTCTTAAATTTAATGCTTATTTTTAACTGGCCATTAATAAGATTGATCAAGTAAACTTAAAATAAACTTGACGAAGGAATTTTAGGTTTCATCCTTAAACTCAATAGCTCACGATCTCACCTCGGGGCATGGTGACCTTTAGGTAGATTTCCTTACAGGATAGACATATACCTGTCGGGTGGGGGTAGCCACAATTGGAACTTAATCTTAATGAATTCATGTAACTTGGTTAACATAGACATATGATTAATTGAGTTATTTGGGTGTTTGCATCTGACCATCGACATGGGCTTTTGTATACTTTCGTGTTCCAGGTTAATAAACCGATATATTGCATAAACATGTGATAATCACTTCATCTTTAAAAGATATTGGAATGATTCACAACCCTAGATAGTTTTATAATATTGAATTTACCTTTAATTTATACTTGCACTATTTTATTTACTTGTCTTTAGTTTAAAATCACCATCCAATCAAACAACCAATCTATTAGATACTTGTAAACATTTAGCTTCAGAAATTGATAGCCTAGGTATTAAGTCCTCATGGGATCGATACATTTTATACTACTTGAACGATAAGTTCACTTGCATTACGTGAGTGATTTCACCAATCAA
>SKCR01036901.1:0-81245 GCA_019454045.1 Zanthoxylum bungeanum | reverse complement strand
AAATAATGATTTAAAAAAATGTGTTTAGCATGAATAGTTAGTTTGGCATGTTATTTGGAATTTGTTCACATGAAATAATGATTTAGTGTATGATGTGATTTCGGGTGAATGAGATATGTGTTCTTTCTTGTGGTATATTGGATGGAAACCCGGACATAAATTCCATAGCCAAATCCGAATGGACGGCATTATGGTTTGCACTCGGGATACAATGCCCCGTACCACTTGAAAGATACATGTATTTTATTTCATCCAAACTTGTATTCGAGCATGATCAGGTTACTAGAATGTTATTTTATTTCAAGCATGTTTTAGTTATTTACCTTTTGTATTAGGAATTTAAATTAAGGCATGTTTAGATTACTATGTATGTAGCATGTTTGATGTGTGATGTCGGATGTTTGCCGTTATGAAAAGTTTACTGTTGAAGCATGCAAACCTAGAATTTAGACTACTTTGACCAACATGTATGTTGAGTAGACTTGGTTAATATTGCACAAATCCATTCATTACAAATGACATAAGTAAGGGACCATTCCGAACCCAACGGTTTGAGGTCTTCCCTTGCGAGGGGTGAGTGCGGCCTTAAATCATTTTCTCGGTTCACACCGGGTGGCGACTCCATTATTCTCCGGTTTAGTCCCCCGTGGGCTACTCCGTACTCCCAACTAGGCCCTGAGTCTAGAACAGCATGCGTCGCCCAGTTTCTGTGTCCTACAATTACGATTCATATACCTATGCCATGATGACTTTGGAGTATTATTTCTTGTGATATATCGGATGGAAACCCAGACATAAATTCCGTAGCCGATTCCGAATGGACGATAATGCGGTCTGTACTTGAGATACAATTCCACGTATCTCTTGGAAAAGTGCTCACATGTATGCTTGTGCGGTTATTATGTATGCTTGTGTTTTTCATGAATATGATATGCTGAATGAAGTTGTATGTTTGTTGTTACTTTGAGGTATTTTCAAGCATGTGTTCTTAGATGTGAGATATATGTGAAATGCATGTATAAGTTTTATTTTGTACCCGTGAATTTAGAAGCATGATACTCTTGGAAATAAGTTCTATTTAAGCCTGATTAAATTATTACATAAATCCTGTCATTACAAGTGGGATAAGTAAGGGACCATTCCGAACCCAATGGTTTGAGGTCTTCCCTTGCGAGGGGTGAGTGCGGCCTTAAATCTCATTTCCCCGGTTCACACCGGGTGGCGACTCCATGTTATTTCATACTTCAGAACTAGGCTGCGAGCCTAGAAAAGCGTCGCCCAGGTTCTGTTGTCCACAGTATGGCGACTCCACTGGGGATAGAGAATTGGCCCCGAAATATTGACTTGTGATGTTTGGATTTATGTTTTAATTGACCGTGTCTATAGTGGATAAAGTGAGGGTTTAATCAAAGGCATTTTGAGGCTAGGTAATGGTTTGGTGTCTTCCTTCATTCACTACCTTTCTAGAAGGAAAAGCTGTGAAGGCACCTAGATAGCCATCTACTCGTAGCCTATTGTGATGGACTAATTTGGAGGACTCGTTGTTTATTCCTGACAACAAGCGATAAGAGCCTAAGAGGCTTGGGTATTTAAGTGAGCCTCACTCCACCTTCCCTCTGGGGAATCTACAACGGGAAATCCATTTGACAGTCCGTCACACACCATAGCTCATTGGCACGTACCTTAGTGTATAAAAAAGGGTGCACTCACTTGGTTGTTCGAACCCTTGAGTGGGGAGACCTAGTTGTGGGCCATCCTTCGCCGGTGGGAGCCTTTGTCTATACTCTTGCTAACCCACCCATAGACCGGGTGGCTAAAGTAACAATTATTTCCTTAGATATGTGCTTGTGGACCATCCTCATTTGGATGCAGTTGGACTATTGTCAGAAATGCGGGCTTGTTGGGCCATTTAAAGTGGGGCAAGTTCGCACCTTATGACTATTAGGCCAAAAGCTTCTGAAATGTTGATAGGCCATTATGTAGAAATTATTATGTCATGTTTACATCATCTTTCTTCTATGCTTGTGTTTGGGAACATCGTCGTTTGGATCCATTTGGACCATTTATCATGGGATATGGGCTTGTTGGGCCATTTAAACTGGGACAAGAACGTATTTCATGACTATTGGGCCAAAGGCTTCTAAGTGATTGATGGGCCACTTTGTGATTGTGTTCGGAATGTTACCATTTGGATTTAGTTGGGCTCCTTGCCATGAGATGTGAACTCGTTGGGCCATTTAAACTGGGACGAGTTCACTCATATGACAGTTGGCCCAAAAACTTCTAAAATGATGATGAGCCTATTGGTGTGAAAATTTTAATGAGTTGATATATTTCTTGTATCGCATGCATATCATGCATCACATGCACCTCATGCATACATGCACCACGTTAACCCCATTTTGTCTTAAAGGCCATCATAGATACCCGTTGGTTAGGGAAGAGGGCAGACTTGTCAAAAGACCGAGCAGCCACCAAGAGTACTGGCAGAAGACCTAGCCCAACGGGATAGGAAACTCAATCATGCATGCATGCATACACATAACATATTTGCATCCTTTTTGTGTTTGTTCTGTTTTGTAATAACAGTTTTAAAAGGAGAAAAAGAGAAAGCGTCAAATGCAAGCCAACCAGAAGCAGCAACAGTACAATGTCAGTAGTCTTCAGGAATGAATCACAGGGGCGAGGCCCGTATCAGTATCAGTCTGGGGGTGAGGCCCATATCAGCAGTATCAGTCTTGGGGCGAGGCCCATATTAGTATCAGTCTTGGGGCGAGGCCCGTATCAGTGTCAGTCTGGGGGCGAGGCCCATATCAGTAATATCAGTTGGGGGCGAGGCCCATATCAGCAGTATCAGTCTTGGGGCGAGGCCCATATCAGTATCAGTAACAGGGTTGAGGCCCACATCAGTATCAGTTTGGGGATGAGTCCCAGGGCCGAGGCCCATATCAATATCAGTTTGGGGCGAAGCCCACATCATTCTTGGGGCGATGCCCATGTCAGTATCAGTTGGGGGCGACCCCACATCAGTATCAATTTGGGGATGAGTCCCAGGGGGGTGAGGCCCATATCAGTTTCAGTCTTGGGGATGAGTCCCAGTGGCGAAGCCCATATCAGTATCAGTTGGGGGCAAGGCCTATATCAGTACCAGTTTGGGGCGAGGCCCACATCAGTAACATGGTTGAGGCCCACATCAGTATCAGTTTGGGGATGAGTCCCAGGGCCGAGGCCTACATTAGTATTAGTCTGGGGGCGAGGCCCACATCAGTATCAGTTTTGGGGATAAGTCCTAGGGCTGAGGCCCACATCGTCAGAATTTCGGAATGAATCAGGGAATGAATCCCAGGGTCGAGGCCCACGTCAGTAGAATTTTGGAATGAATCCAGGGAATGAATCCCAGGGTCGAGGCCCACGTCAGCAAAATTTTGGAATGAATCCAGGGAATGAATCCTAGGGTTGAGGCCCACATCAGCATCGGTTTGGGGCGAGGCCCGTATTAGCATCAGTATCAGTCTTGCCGGGTATGGCATTCTGGGGGCGAGGCCCATATTACATCAGATCAGTTCTGCCGAGAATGGCACTCCGAGAATGGAGATATAGTCCGGGAATGGACAGCTCAGGAATGAGCACGCCGAGAATGGCACGCCGGGAATGGCAATCCAAGAATGGAGCAGAGTTCAAGAATGAACAAGCCGGGAATGGCACTCCAGGAATGAAAATGCAGTTCATGAATGAACAAGTCGGGGATGGCACTCCAAGAATGGAAGTACGGTTCAGAAATGAACCACTCTAAAAATGGAGCAACGGTTCAGAAATGGACCATTATCACATCTCGCCGAAAATGGCACTCCGGAAATGGAGCACGGTTCGAAATGGACCATCATCTCATCTCGCCGAAAATGGCACTCCGAAAATGGAGCACGGTTCGAAATGGACCATCATCTCATCTCGCTGAAAATAGCACTCCGAAAATGGAGCACGGTTCGAAATGGACCATCATCTTATCTCGCCGAAAAGGGCACTCCGAAAATGGAGCATGGTTCGAAAATGGACTACTTTCACATCTCACCGAAGTGGCACTCCGAAAATGGAGCACGGTTCAGAAATGGACCAAGGAAGGCCTAACCCATCGGAATATGATACATATACATGCATACATGCATACATATCACATACATGCAACGTTTGTTTTGTGTTCGCAGGTTTATAGCAGCAAAGACCTTCTCATCAAGTAACGGTTCAAAATGAGCCACAATCTCGCACAGCACAGTTCCAAAATGGAGCACTCACAACAGACGCCGAAAATGGCACTCCAAAATGGAGCACTCACAACAGATTCCGAAAATGGCACTCCAAAATGGAGCACTCACAATAGACGCCGAAAATGGCACTCCAAAATGGAGCACTCACAACAGACACAGACGCCGAAAATGGCACTCCAAAATGGAGCACTCACAACAGACGCTGAAAATGGCACTCCAAAATGGAGCACTCACAACAGATGCCGAAAATGGCACTCCAAAATGGAGCACTCACAACAGACGCCGAAAATGGCACTCCAAAATGGAGCACTCACAACAGACGCCGAAAATGGCACTCCAAAATGGAGCACTCACAACAGATGCCGAAAATGGCGCTCCAAAATGGAGCACACACAGCAAAGGCCGAAAATGGCGCTCCAAAATGGAGCACACACACAAAAGATGCCGAAAATGGCACTCTAAAAATGGAGCACGGTTCGGGAATGAACCAGGGGTCGCAGCACCTCACCACCAAATCAACTCAACTCAACACATGGTAAGTCAAGTGACAGCTGGCGAGCCAGGTAAGTAGAAATGCATTGCATAACTTTGATAGGATTGTTCAAAGTCACACACTGCACAAGTCCCATCAAAGTGGGGGCGACTGTAGGCATTGTATTTTTTCATGTAAAACCCGATGATGAGTCTCATTTGGAGGCACTACCTTTTGAGTCACGGAAGCCGCGGGAAACGGATATCGGAAGGGGAAATTCAGAATAAACAAACTCACTGTCTTCGTTAGTGCTGCGTTCGTTACTTCGTTCGAATGTCAGGCAGATTGCGGACGTTCGTGTAGCGTTCGAATTGGAGTTCGAACGGCGTCGGTGTTTCTGGTTTTGCTGCTAGCCTCGTGTAGGACACAGAAACTGGGCGACGCATGCTGTTCTAGACTCAGGGCCTAGTTGGGAGTACGGAGTAGCCCACGGGGGACTAAACCGGAGAATAATGGAGTCGCCACCCGGTGTGAACCGGGAAAATGATTTAAGGCCGCACTCACCCCTCGCAAGGGAAAACCTCAAACCGTTGGGTTCGGAATGGTCCCTTACTTATGTCATTTGTAATGAATGGATTTGTACAATATTAACCAAGTCTCCTCAACATACATGTTGGTCAAAGTAGTCTAAATTCTAGGTTTGAATGCTTCAACAGTAAACTTTTCATAACGGCAAACATCCGACATCACACATCAAACATGCTACATACATAGTAATCTAACATGCCTTAATTTAAATTCCTAATACAAAAGGTAAATAACTAAAACATGCTTGAAATAAAATAACATTCTAGTAACCTAATCATGCTCAAATACAAGTTTGGATGAAATAAAATACATGTATCTTTCAAGTGGTACGGGGCATTGTATCCCGAGTGCAAACCATAATACCGTCCATTCGGATTTGGCTATGGAATTTATGTCCGGGTTTCCATCCAATATACCACAAGAAGAACACATATCTCATTCACCCGAAATCACATCATACAGTAAATCATTATTTCATGTGAACAAATTCCAAATAACATGCCAAACTAACTATTCATGCTAAACATATTTTTTTAAATCATTATTTTATGTGAATAGATTTAATAATATAAACCCTCAGGTCTAACCTTTTTTTTTTGTCGTTCTTTGGAGGTGCGTTATATGGCCGTCGGAAAGGCTAAGACACCACGATTCCACCGGTTCACAATTTCGACATTTTACTCACTGTTTCACTGTTTCGTCCGCTGTTTCCATTTCGTTTCGCTGCAATTTAAATCTCCACACTTTGCTCACTGGTTTGCAATGAATTATCCGCTTTTTAATTTTTGCTGCTTTCTATTCTTTCTTTTTTTTCCCTTTAAACCTGCAAATACAAAACAAAAAAAATAAAGGCATGTGCATGTACGTATGCAAGAGTAGAGATACTCCCTTTTCGTGATGGCTTGGCTCCTCATGTGCTCGTTGGCGCCATGTGTCTTTGGCCGCCCCCTGCGGGTTCTCTTTTTGAAATCTGTAAAAACAACACACAAAACAAGAATGCAAGTTACGTGTATGCATGGATGAATTCCCTATCCCGTTGGGTTAGGCCTTCCGCCAATTTCCTTAGTGACTGCTCACTTCTTTATTCCCAGCAAAGTGCAGCTTCAATCTGCTTACGTCGACCAACTCGGTGAACTCCCAAATCTGGTAATCTCAATGCCTTGTTTCTCAATCTTCTGTCTTTTCTGCTGACTTTTTTCTGAGAATTCTCCGTGTTCCAGATACCTCTGAATATTATGATACCAAGGCTTCCCGTCATCGACTTCCACATCCAATATTCTTTTTGTCTCATACACTGGTTTGCTTGCCGTTGTCAGCAGAAGTGGTCCACATCACCAATTTCTCTGGATTTTCCCAAGTTGGAGAATTTTCTGTTTCTAATAGGGGCAATCTATGAGGGAGTAGGCTTGATCCTTGAAGGATCCCCAATGGTCCTTTCATCCTGGTTGCACAAGTCTCTGTTATTGGCTATACGAGGCAAGGTCAAACTGGACACAACATTGGTCAAAACTTGCAACTGTTTAGCAATTTCAGCTACCTTGGCTTCCAATCGATCTAGGTGGGATTCCCCGTTGACTGACTCACTCATACTGGTTGATGATCCATTGACGAACCTTTCTTACTTCCCAACCCAACGGGAGTCTATGATGGCTTTTAAGACACAAAGGGTTAACATGATGAATGTATGCATGACATGTGTGCAATGCAAATAAACAAGCTCATAAAATATTTACACTAATTAGCCCGTTATCATTTTAAAGTATTTAATCACACAATTGCGCAGTGCAAACTTGCCCCAGTTGAAAAGGCCCAACAGGTTTACACTTTGCGATAATATAACTGAATAACTTCAAATGATAAGAGGCCCAAACACAGAATAGCCCATTAGTATTTTAGAAGCTTTTGGCCTAATTGTCAAAAGACATGAACTTGTCCCTGTTTAAATGGCCCAACAAGTTCACATTTATTGACAATCAGTCCAACTGAATCCAAATGATAGTGGTCCAAAACACAAGCAATACTAAATATTTTCTAAAGGTCATAAAACTAAGGTTCATTTGTAGGTTTTAGGAATGTAAACAAAGGCCCTTATTGACAAAGGATTACTCACAACTAGGACTCCCCATTCAAGGGTTCAAACGACCAAGTGAGTGCACCTCATGGTATATGGCAACAAGTTAAGGTATGTGACTAACTGTCAAATGGACTTCCCGTTGTAGATTCCCCAGAGGGAGGGTGGAGCGAGGCTCACTTAAGTACCCAAGCCCTTTAGGCTCTTATCGCTTGGTGACAGGAATAAACAATGAGTCCCCAAATTAGTCTATCACATGAGATGATTATCTAGATGCCTTCACAGCTTTTCCTTATAAAAAGGTAGTGAATGAAGGAAGACACCAACCATCCCCTAGGAAAGTGATTATCTAGGTGCCTTCACAGCTTTTCCTTATAAAAAAGGTAGTGAATGAAGGAAGACACCGAACCATCACCTAGCCCTAGCAATGCCTTTGATTAAATTCCATAAACCCACAGTAAACATGGTTAATTAAGACACAAATCCAAACATTACAAGACAATATTTTGAGGCCGATTCTCTATCCCCAGTGGAGTCGCCATACTGTAGGACACAGAAACTGGGCGACGCATGCTGTTCTAGACTCAGGGCCTAGTTGGGAGTACGGAGTAGCCCACGGGGGACTAAACCGGAGAATAATGGAGTCGCCACCCGGTGTGAACCGGGAAAATGATTTAAGGCCGCACTCACCCCTCGCAAGGGAAAACCTCAAACCGTTGGGTTCGGAATGGTCCCTTACTTATGTCATTTGTAATGAATGGATTTGTGCAATATTAACCAAGTCTACTCAACATACATGTTGGTCAAAGTAGTCTAAATTCTAGGTTGTATGCTTCAATAGTAAACTTTTCATAACGGCAAACATCCGACATCATACATCAAACATGCTACATACATAGTAATCTAAACATGCCTTAATTTAAATTCCTAATACAAAAGGTAAATAACTAAAACATGCTTGAAATAAAATAACATTCTAGTAACCTAATCATGCTCAAATACAAGTTTGGATGAAATAAAATACATGTATCTTTCAAGTGGTACGGGGCATTGTATCCCGAGTGCAAACCATAATACCGTCCATTCGGATTTGGCTATGGAATTTATGTCCGGGTTTCCATCCAATATACCACAAGAAAGAACACATATTTCATTCACCCGAAATCACATCATACACTAAATCATTATTTCATGTGAACAAATTCCAAATAACATGCCAAACTAACTATTCATGCTAAACACATTTTTTTAAATCATTATTTTTTGTGAATAAATTTAATAATATAAACCCTCAGGTCTAACCCTTTTTTTTTGTCGTTCTTTGGAGGTGTGTTATATGGCCGTCGGAAAGGCTAAGACACCACGATTCCACCGGTTCACTGTTTTGACATTTTACTCACTGTTTCGCTGTTTCGTCCGCTGTTTCCACTTCGTTTCGCTGCAATTTAAATCTCCACACTTTGCTCACTGGTTTGCAATGAATTATGGGCTGTTTTGGTGAATTTTGAGGGGTATTGGACTGCCGTTTGTTCGGTTTCTCGAAGACTTTCAAGTGCAGTTTTTTATTCACTGTTTTGGTGAATTTGGGGACTGTTTTGAGTGTGTTTGAGCTGCTGTTTTGGGCGAATTTTAGAGGGTGTTTAGGGCAGTTTATTCAGTAGTTTGGGGGCTAAAATTAGGGTTATTTAGGAGTTGGTTTCAGGGGTAATATGAAGCAGTGGTTTGGACGTGTAAGGGGACTGTTTGGGCGTGTTTCTTGGGGCTGGAATGGGAGGCTAATTTGAGTGAACTATAAAGACAAGGTGGAGGGCTGAATAGAGGTGTGTGAGAGGCAGTGAGGGGCGTGACTTTCAGGTCTAAATGGAGGCTAGATGATGTACTGAATTGGAGGCTTTATGCGTGTCTTGAGGCAGTGAGTTGAGGGCTGATTAGAGGCGTGAGAAGGGGCTGTGAGGGCTGACTTGAGGCGTGAACAAGGGGGCTGAGTGGAGAGCTGCTTTGTTGATGGTTTAGGCGTGACTTGAGGCACTGACTTGAGGCATGTATGGACGTGACAAGAGGCTAAATGGAGGATGGCCTTTGGGCGTGACTAAGGCAGTGAAGGAGAGAGCTGTGTACGTGAGAGCAAGGGGAGGCAATGGGCTGTTTTGTTCTTCAAAATGCTTAATCTTTTCTTGATGTGTATCATGTGTTCCAAGGCAGAAAAATGAGGGTTTAAATAGGCAAATGGAGGGTATTAATGAGATTGGCAAGTGATAATGAAAGGTAATCAATTTGATGACAAGTTTTGTTTGGAAATGGAAGGAAGGTAATGTATAATTGTGATTCTTTGTTGAAAATGAATAAAGGTTGAAAGGTAATCAATGAAATGACATGTTTTGTTGGGAAATGGAAGAAAGGTTATGTATAATTGTGATCCTTTGTTGAAAATTCAAAAAAGGTGATGGAAAATGAAGAAAATGAGAGGGGATGGTGATGGGTGTGGGGTGTGATGGCTAAATGATGTGGGGTTGATCTAATAATGCCTTGGAAATTAGGTGTCAAGGTAAAAGGTGAGATCAAAGGTGTAAAGTAAATTGGTGGAAGGATAAATCATGTTTGAATAGTGCAAGGAGGGTGAATTTTGGTGTCATGGTCGTGGGCCTCATGGGTGGTGGGCTTGGTGTTTGATCTATTTTGGTTTCATGGGCTTTGGATGTGGGTTTAGGTGTTTAGGTGGTCTTAGAGTGATTTACGGGAATTTAGGGTCAAAGATGTACCTCGAAACGAAGATTCAACATGCGAACTCCGAGCGAACTTAGCGAATCAAAACCAATAATATGTCAATTCTTGACTTCTCTTTTCCGACGACCATTTTCCGCAACTTCCACGACTTAAAGGTAGTGCCTCCTTACGAGACTCCTCATCGGGTTCGATATGCAAAAATGCAATGCCTACACCTCGCACCCCAGCCCATTTAGCTCCCCAAAGCCCATAAAACACATCCCAATTTAATTAAATTAAACATTAAATAAAATATTTAAATCATTTACCAATTAAATGAAACACAAAATATAGTCATACCTAATTAAGATAAATCGAATATATTAACTTCCTAACTAAACAAATCACATACTAAATTAAAAAAGATGTCATGCCTAATTAAAATCAATCATAACCAATTTAAAGATATTGACTTCCTATTCTAGCCAAGATTTGCCCCCCCTCAATCTAATCCTTTCCTTGTCCAACACCAAATCAAATCCTCCTTTTAATGCGCCAAATCCCTTCCTTGTGAGACAAGGTGAAGCCCTAGCCCTTTTCTATATAAACAACCCCTAACCAAAGCCATCCGACGGGTAGCTCAGACGCCCATCACAAAAAGAAGCCTAGTTCACGCCCATCCCAAACAAAAAGAAGAAAAGAATTTCCAACCCCTAGCTCATACACAAACCAAAACAACTCATAATCACCACCGAAAATAGCAACCCCCATAAGCCTCCACAACCAGACCGAAAACACTCCCCTTTACATCACTGAAACAGTCTCTGAACTGCCTTAAAACACACCACCGTAACCACCCAAAAGTATACCCCCAAACAGCAGCCCCTTCTCACCGAAACTGACCCAAACCAGTCCCTAAATCACGCCCAAACAGCAGTAATTTAACCCCTAAAACAACAGAAAAATACACTTAAAACATTCCCTAAAAACCTTAACAACAGTAACTTAAAAAAACTGCATTCATAATCTTAAAAATAATCACACACAGACTACACTAAAAACCCACACAAACACTCGGAACAGTCCGTGGAAACGTCAAAACAGGTGACCTGAACAGTGAGCAGCAAAACAGAGGCTGAACAGTAGCAGAACGGAGTCCAAACAGCAAAGCAGTGAGCTAGGACGCTAAACCAGTGAACCGGAGAAGTTGAGGAGCTGTACCCTTCCGACGTCCGTGAAACGCAAGCCTGAAAGTTGGCTAAAAGGTTAGACTTGAGGGTATCTTTCACACTCGCTTTTGTACTATTTCTTAAAAATTGCTTGTGTGATTGTCATGTTGCATGTTGTGGCCTTTGAGTAAATAAATATGCATGAATTATGAAATGAGAGATGTGTCAACTCTCGCGGTATATCGGATGGAAACCCGGACATAAATTTCATAGCCGATTCCGAATGGACGGTAATATGATCTGTACTCGGGACACAACTCCACGTACCGCTTGAGTAAACGACAACCTCTTTTGTTTTGTGTTGCTTTTGTTTATTTTTCGTCACTTCAATTCTGTATGTTGTTTATTTATGCATGATTCAATCGATCGCATGGGCTTAGTAAGTGGAATGAAAGATCCCCTATGGGGAGGGGTTAAAGCCCTTTACCACGATGCTTTGCCGCGCCGGTTGATGTGTGTTCGGTTGGATCCAAGATACGTTCCATCGGGCATACTTAGTTTGATATTATTGTCTTTATCTTTTTATACATTGGTTCAATCAAGCGCATGGGCTTAGTAAGTGGAATGAAAGATCCCTTATGGGGAGGGGTTAAAACCCTTTACCACGACTCTTTGCCGTGCCAGTTGATGTGTGTTCGGATTGGATGTAAGATGTGTTCAATCGGGCATACTTGGTTTTGATATGATTGGCTCTATTTTTGTATGTATGATGCGATCGAGCGCATGGGCTTAGTATGTTGGTCTAAAGGTCCTCTATTTGAGAGACCAAGAGCCCCAAAAGGCCACCTTTACGGCAGTACTTCGCCGCGCCCCTTTATTTTGTTGTTTATGTATTGCGTACCATTTTATTCATCAGGTCTGTTCTCGTTCGAATGTGTTTACGAACGCAACTCGAACGCGCATGCATTTTGCCTTATCATGCATCTGGTCTCATTTCCGTTCGAACGCGTTCACGAACGCCATACGAATGTGAGCATTCTGTTTCATTTCTGTTCGAAAGCGTTAACAAACGCCATACGAACGTGAGCATTCTATTTCATTTCCGTTCGAATGCGTTAACAAACGCCATAGGAACGTGAGCATTCTGTTTCATTTCCGTTCGAACGTGTTATCAAACGCCATACGAACGCGAACCTTCTGTTTACCGTTCGAATGCGTTTACGAACGCTACACGAACGCGAACACACTGAACTGAGACATATTCATCACATGCCATGCATAATTGTTTCTTAGGTGATTTTGTTATGGAACCACACATTGTCATTATTATCTTCGTGCACATAATAATGAAAAGCATGTTTATTCCATTAGTTGCGTCATGTGCCTTAGTCTTTATTAACGCATTACGATTCATATACCTATGCCATGATGACTTTGGAGTATTATTTCTTGTGATATATCGGATGGAAACCCAGACATAAATTCCGTAGCCGATTCCGAATGGACGGTAATGCGGTCTGTACTTGGGATACAATTCCACGTATCACTTGGAAAAGTGCTCACATGTATGCTTGTGCGGTTATTATGTATGCTTGTTTTTTCATGAATATGATATGCTGAATGAAGTTGTATGTTTGTTGTTACTTTGAGGTATTTTCAAGCATGTGTTCTTAGATGTGAGATATATGTGAAATGTATGTATAAGTTTTATTTTGTACCCGTGAATTTAGAAGAATGATACTCTTGGAAATAAGTGCTACTTAAGCCTGATTAAATTATTACATAAATCCTGTCATTACAAGTGGCATAAGTAAGGGACCATTCCGAACCCAATGGTTTGAGGTCTTCCCTTGCGAGGGGGGTGAGTGCGGCCTTAAATCTCATTTTCCCGGTTCACACCGGGTGGCGACTCCATGTTATTTCATACTTCCCAACTAGGTTGCGAGCCTAGAAAAGCGTCGCCCAGGTTCTGTTGTCCACAATGGGTTTGATTTTCAAGGCGTGTCTGGGGACAGGACGTCACTAATTTTCTGCTCAACAAAGCCGTTTGGAAGCAGCGATTAAATTTTTTGAGATTAACTTCGCGCTTTAAGCGTTTGGTTGAGTTAGGGATTCGATTTCACACCTTAATTATCGTTTTAATTTATTTATTTATATAACTATATTGTGCATATAAAAATGATATAAAATATATTTTAATATTAGCCACGTTTTTATAAAATGTGAAATGGCGCGCCAGGACCATTATGGTATCAATTTTTATTTTTATAGATATTTGTATAGTAGTACAAATTGAAATTGGAACGGCCCAAAATTGGTAGTAAAAATTAAAATTAGATATATGTAAAATTAGTATATATGGAGCCCCGTTGTGACATATATCTTGGATATTATGTTTTCTCGTTACGATATTTTCTTGTGTGGAGCCTCATTGTGGCCCATCTTGTAGACCCCGGTGAAGGAACTGATTTCCTCACGTGGCGGAAGTGACTTAGGCACCGTGGATCGACTTGAAAAATTTCTCCTCTCCATCTTTGTTGGCCGAATATGAACAGCCCATTATGCCAATGTTTTAAGGAATTTTCAATAGTTTTATCAATACAAAATCAGCCCCTGAAACAGCCCCAACACAGCAGCAAGTTATAACCTCACACGGGCACACAGCACACTCAAACAGCCCTTGATTTGAATGTGGGCAAGAGTTCAGGTCAGATATTTCAACTAAAAACCACTCCCAAAGAACACCCAAAATACAACCCCTAATTTGTAAAAAAACAAAATGCACAAAAGCAGGTAAACAAAATAGCCCCGTTGTGATATATATCTTGGATATTACGTTGTCTCGTTACGATATTTTCTTGTATGGAGCCTTATTGTGGCCCATCTTGTAGACCCCTGTGTAGGAACTGATTTCCTCGCTCGGCGGAAGTGACTTAGGCACTGTGGATCGACTTGAAAAATTTATGCTCTCCCTCTTTGTTGGCCGAATATGAACAGCCTCTTATGCCATTATTTTAAAGAATTTTTTATGGTTTTATCAATACAAAATCAGCCCCTGAAACAGCCCCAACACAACAGCAAGTTATAACCTCACACGCTCACATAGCACTCTCAAACAACCATTGATTTGAATGTGGGCAAGAGTTTAGGTATGATTTTTCAACTAAAAAGTACCCCAAAGAACACCCAAAATACAACCTCTATTCTGTCAAAAAAACTGCACAAAAGCAGGAAAACAAAATAGCCCCTTAAAGGCAAAAAATGTGCGGTAGTGAGCAAGAAACATTACTCACTGTCTTGTACCACTAAAGGTAAAAGGAAGAATTTGTTTTGTGTTCCAATGAGTCTTCCTTGTTATAACTCGCAAACAACAAATACTAGAGTGGGCTAGACTCACACAATAGTCCCTAAATCATTTAGTGATCAAAAGTATGTCACACAATATATTTTTCTTAATTTTGCTTTTTGTCTAAACTTTTGAGAAAAAGTGAAGAACAATAGGGCTAGGGTTTATCAAAAGTGATTTTTTTTTTCAAAAAGGAAAAACTATCTTTCCTTTTTTATTTCTAGGGTTTAATTTGTAATCAAAATAAACAAACCCTAACCTTGCCACCTAACGTCGGTGTCCATCGATATAGTCATTACATACTGATTGAATTTTCATGAGTATCCCATAATTAAAGCCGGGTCAAAATATCCGTTATACCTCTATAATTATTTTTACCTTAAGTATCGATGATTCTCAAATGAATGATTTATTCGTAACTATTATGAATATTAATCTTTCTATTCATAATAGAAAGACTTGAGCGCTCTAATCGTTCAAGTACCGAATCAACCTTTTGTTAGTGTTCCTAGAAAATGCCAAGGATCTAATAAGCATGAAAACAAGTGATTAAGATCATTATAAGTTGCGGAAATACTTACAACGAACGGATTTGAGCTTTTAAAATTTTAGAAGAGAACTCCAAGTTCCAAGGAAAGTGTTGATTCCAACTCTTGAAGATGTTTCCCTATCACCTTTGTTGACTTGCTTAAGTGCTAGCTTTTGATTTGAAGAACAAAATCCAAGTGAAGAGATGGAGGTAGCTCACGCCCAAGGCTTAGAGTATTAGGGTTTCTTTTGTTCAACTTGTGTAAATGATGTAGAGATTTTCTTTTTGGTAAAAACCCTTTTACCCTTTTCACCAAAACTTGGTAGTTGGGTAAATGGTTTTACCAAAACCATTACAGGGTGGTTGGGTGGTTGGTGGCTTTGCATAAATGCAACTACCCTCCACCTACCACACATGTGAAGTGGGCCCCAGTATTTGAATTCAAAATTCAAATATCTCTACGAACATTTGCCGCGGTTCAGTTCCGTTTAATCCGATTAAACGAACTTTCGTCGCTAAATAATTAAATCTAATTTAATTAAATAACGATGCCTCGCAAATATATTACGAACGTCGATTACGAATTAATTCTAAATTAATTCATTCGTCCGTATTAAAGTCCGACTTTAATTTCGTAATGAAATCCAATTCATATTAATATATCCGATATATTAATTTTAGCCCATTCGAATAAATTAAATAGAAAAATCAAATTTAACTATTAAATTTATTTTACCGATTAATTCCAAATTAATCGTGTTCTCACTCTACCGAACACATTTAATCACAGATTAAAAAAAGCCCCAATTAATCCCAGATTAATTTTATCTATCTAAATTAATCCCAGATTAATTCTAATTTAAGTCAACTGTCATCGGTGAATCTTTGGGAAGCGACCCAAGAGATCTCTGGATATGTTTGCAGTAAATCCGATTATCGGACTATCCGATAAAGTAAGTACCTCGTACCACGTGCTTACCAATTTACAAGACATGGTTGGCTTTTAGCAAAGCACCGTGCCTACCCAATTCTCCAGAAATATTCTTACTGGAATATATAATTTATGTCAGGCATAGTATACGTCGTATTGCGTATAGCGATCCAGTATCTGATGTCACGTGCAAGCCTGGGGCTGGAATAGTGTATGCCCGTACGAAGCACATATCGGATATCAAGCAACTAGTCTCTTTGAATCGGATAATCATGACCTTGTCATATTATCTCGATGGTTGCAACACTATAGAGAACTAGTTCTGAATCCCTGCGTGATCATCATCTCCATATGTCTGAAGTGATACTTCCATCTTGACATCACATCCAATACACTAAGATTCTCAATAAACCTAGAAGAGGCGCACACAGAACCTGTTAAAGCCCTGGACGACCAAAACGAAAGTTTACCGATGTCGCAAGTACTAGCGATGCAAGTCTCAGGTTAAGACCAAATACACCTACCCTGAAGCGGACTCCATAAACACATATACATACTACCAATAAGATTCTGCGGGGTCTATCCAGAGCGAAGCTGTTTTCCGTACCATCGGTAAAACACAACCTCCTATCGCACTTGCATAAGTATCCAATACTTAAACATATGAGAACTGTGTCGTTATGCCCTCACAACGCGCACAAGTGCAATACTAGTCTATTCCGCAATATCGATGTCCAGTCTCGATAATACTACGACTAGGGATATTTAATGATTAAACCTTTATAGATTTATACTGTCTCATATCATCTGAATCCGGAACTAATCATAAGGACTTCTACCATTTCTATATCAAAGTAAATAAATTACAAAATGGTAAAAGACAATTTCATTACTACATAGTTAATTTAGTACAAAAACACAATGTCTTTTACAAACAGTGACGCTATGGGTCATAATTGTCTAACAATCTCCCACTTGGCCTATAGCCAGTCACTCAAGCATCTAACACCTGAACTGTGTATATGTTTCTCAAACTTCTGCTGTGAAATAGCTTTCGTCAGCGGATCTGCAATGTTGTCATCTGATGCGACCTTCTCGATCTTCACATCGCCACGATGTATGATCTCACGTATCAGATGGAAACGTCGAAGAACATGCTTGGATCGTTGATGAGACCGCGTTCCTTAGCCTGCGCTATAGCCCCGTTATTGTCACAATACAATGGAATGGGTCAGCTGCTAACAGAACTACTCCTAATCTAATTAGGAATTTTCAGATCCAAACTGCTTCCTTTGCTGCTTCGGCTGCAGCAATGTACTCCGCTTCTGTTGTTGAATCGGCAACAGTATCTTGCTTGGAAGATTTCCAGCTCACTGCTCTGTTATTCAAACAAAATATGTACCCGGATTGCGACTTGTAGTCGTCTTTATCGGTTTGGAAACTTGCATCGGTATACCCAGTTACCTCAAGTTCTCCATCTCCATAGATTAAGAAGGCATCCTTAGTTCGTCTAAGATATTTAAGGATGTTCTTAACCGCCATCCAGTGACCATCACCTGGATCGGCCTGATAACGACTACACATGCTCAAAGCATACGAGACATCAGGTAGCGTACATATCATGGCATACATGATCCATCCGACTGCCTAGGCGAACAGTATCTGACTCATGTTGTTTCTCTCATCTTGAGTTTTAGGACACATGTCCTTAGATAGAGTGATGCCATGTGACACTGGTAACAGTCCCCTCTTGGACTGATCCATGTTGAATCTTTTCAACACTTTTTCAATGTACGTGCTCTGGGAGAGTCCAAGCAGCTTTCTAGATCTATCCCGGTAGATCTTTATTCCTAGAATATAAGCTGCTTCTCCCAGATCTTTCATGGAGAATTTTAATGAAAGCCAAGCTTTCACCGATGTTAACATGGGAATGTCATTGCCAATAAGCAATACATCGTCAATATAAAGGACAATAAAAGTCAGTGCTCTCCCACTAACCTTCTTGTATACACAAGGATCATCTTCGTTTTGAATGAAATCATATTCTTTTATGATCTCATCAAAACGTTGGTTCCATGACCGCGATGCTTGCTTCAGTCCATAAATGGACCGATTTAACTTACAAACCTTGTTTGCAAGTTTAGGCACGATAAAACCGTCAGACTGTTGTATATAAACATCCTCCAAAAGGTTTCCGTTAAGGAAAGCAGTTTTAACGTCCATCTGCCATATCTCGTAATCGAAATATGCAGCAATAGCAAGCATTATCCGAATGGATTTAATCATGGCAACGGGTGAGAAAGTTTCATCGTAATCGACACCATGTCGTTGACGATACCCCTTCGCTACAAGCCTAGCTTTGTACGTTTGTACGTTGCCATCCATGTCGGTCTTCTTCTTGAAGACCCATTTGCAACCAATAGGCTTTACGCCTTCTGGTGCATCAACCAGTGTCCAAACGTGGTTGGTGTACATGGAATCCTTTTCAGACTTCATGGCTTCTTTCCATAAAGTGGAATCGATATCTTGTATCGCTTCCTCATACGTAGCCGGTTCAGTATCCTCAATGAGATTAATATCTACATGAGGTGAGATCAGAAACCCATACCTCTCAGGTTGTATCCCGACTCTCTCCGACCTACGCGGTCCTTGTGTAATAGAAGATTGTGGTACAGTCTCATCCCAGATGGACTGTTCTTGTTCCGTTGAGGATTCTATGCTAGGAACAGTATCACTCTGATTTTCTTCAAGTTCCACTTTCCTCCCACTAACCACTGCATTTAGGAATTCCTTCTCAAGGAAAACCGTATGTAGAGCAACAAATACTTTGTTCTCTCGTGGGTGATAGAAGTAATATCCTTTGGTTTCCCTAGGATATCCTACGAATAGGCATTTATCCGACTTGGGCTCAAGTTTGGTACCTTCCAAATGTTTGACGTATGCCCAGCATCCCCAAATCTTCAAGAATGAGAAACCCGGTTTTTTTCCTGTCCATATCTCATATGGTGTCTGTTGTACAGACTTTGACGGAACCTTATTCAAAATAAGAATTGCACTGTTTAATGTATATCCCCAGAAGGAAATAGGTAGCTTAGTGCGACTCATCATAGACCTTACCATGTCCAACAAAGTTCGGTTTCTCCGTTCGGACACACCGTTTAATTGCGGTTTTCCAGGAGAGTCCACTGTGAAAGAATGCCATATTTTCAAGTAATCTAGAAACTCATTGCTCAAGTATTCGCCACCACGGTCCGACCGTAATGTCTTTATACTCTTGCCAGTCTGTTTTTCAACTTCGTGTCGAAACTCTTTGAATTTCTCAAAAGTTTCCGACTTGTGTCTCATAAGATACACATAACCATAACGTGATGCATCATCCGTAAAGGTTACGAAGTATTCATATCCACCTCTAGCCTGGCTAGACATGGGCCCACAAACGTCACTATGAACGAGGGCTAATAGTTCGATGGCGCGTACACCTTTACTGCTAAAAGGTGATTTAGGCATTTTGCCTAATAAGCAAGATTCGCAGACGTCATATGAATTTGGATCAAATCCGTCCAAGTACCCACTCTTCTAAAGTGTGGATATGCGAGTCTTGTTAATGTGTCCCAGACGACAGTGCCACATATAAGTTTCATCTTTTTACTTAGTTTGAGCCTTTTATTTGTTACATTATATGTTTGAGATTGATTTATATTCAAAATATAAAGACCATTATTAGCATCAGCAGAACATATCTCAAAATCATCTTTATAAATAAACACCCAGTGTTTCGGAATACAAAAGTGTACCCGCATTGGGTCAAACAAGATATAGAGATAATATTCCTAGTCAAACTAGGTACATAATAACAATCTGAAAGTTTAAGTACATGCCCCGAAGGCAGTTCTAAAACAAAAGTGCCAACGGCCAAAACGGCGACTGGTGCCCCATTTCCAACGCGTAGATCAATCTCCCCTGAGGCCAGTCTCCTGCTAATCTGCAGATCGTGCACATCAGTACATATATGAGTACCACAACCAGAATCAAAAATCCAATTTTTTAAACTAGAAGTAGTCATGTTTATCTCTATAACAAACATACCTGAAGCCGGTGCCTTGCCCGCTTTAATCTCCTTCTAGAGCGCCTTGTACTCGCGGCAGTCACGCTTCCAGTGACCCCGCTTGCCACACTGGAGGCAAACATCCTGAGATTTGTCCCTAGGCTTCCCAGAAGCCTTTGACGATTTGGCCTTGCCCTTTCCTTTATGGTTCTTCTTCTTCACACCTCCAGTCGCCTTGAGCCCAGCCCTCGGTGTATGAGATATCGAAGTAAAGTGCGCCTCGCGCTTGTTGCCCTTAAGCAGCTCTTTCTCAGCTTCATTGAGAACCGACAATAAGTCTCCAAGAGTATCATCAGTGTTCATCAAATTATAGTTTATGATGAACTGTCTCCAAGTGTCTGGGAGAGATTGCAGGACCATATCTATGGTATTCTCAGCCTCAAAGACTATCCCCATCTCAGCTAGCTCATCTATGTCAGCAATCATCTGTGCCACATGGGACTCAACAGACATGCCTTCTGACAAACTTAACGAAAGAGCTTCTTTACTAACTCATATCTCCGTGACCTACGGTTAGATCGGTGAAGATCTTGCAACCTTGCCAACATGTTATAGGGATCCAAGTCCATGTTCTGTCGACGGAAATGCTGAGTCATAGAAGAAAGCATAATAGACTGAGCAGTATCACAATCATCGCTATGAGTCTTCCAAAGCTCCAGCTCAAGTAGCTCATCAGGTTTGGGCTTAGGCCCAAGAGATCTCTGTATAGTATATAGTAGCCTCTCGGCTCCAAGGACTATCCTTAGTTTCATTTCCCAATCGGCAAAGTTCGTGCCCTTGAAGATATTTTTGCCATGATAATGTCTCGGACATTTCCCTTTCCAGTCATCTTGGCTACGATAGTCCAACTATCTAGTCAACGATATTTGGGTACAGTCTAACTGTTACAAGAAAAATAACATTGTATTAGTCCAACTAAAATAATTTTGACGAAATAATTTGAAAGCGCGTAAAGCTAAATATCTGAAAGAAATTGCAAATTCAATACTAGCCTCCCACTATTTTTCGGCGAGTCTCTAACCCTCTGTCGAGTACTCGGGAAACCTAGTTTCCTAGTGGGCTAGGATTCCGTTAAATAACATATAACCTTGACTTTGGCCAACAAGCTGTATGATATTTAACTAGGTAGATCTCTAAGATCAATTGAATCTCATCCAATTCCTAGATCCGGTAGGTGGACCTCCAAGTCCGAAACATATATATAATATATATGCCAATATATCCAATATATTTTCCTAACCATTTTCCTCTGAATCAACTAAGCCTTGGCTTTGGCACAACAAGCTTAATGATTCCAGTTAAGCGGGACCCATTGACATGGAAAACTTCGTAATCAATGTCGATGGACAAGAAGTGATCTTGACTTTGGCCAACAAATCACGACTTGGACAAGACACCGATATGGAACAAAACTCTCATGATTCAAACACATCCTCAATTGACAAAGGTCTTGACTTTGGCCAACAAACCAATGCCAACTTTGGATCTTGAGTAAGAATCACTCAACGGAAGGAAAAACGCTTAATATGTTTTGAGGGTTTTTCGCGTAAATTGGCAACCAATTTATTATCTTTGTTAAGGTCTCATCATACACCCTTAATCATGCTTCTAAAACATTATAAAGCGCAAAAAGTAAATTAATAATGATATGCGGATGGATATGTCACAAATTGTTCCTAGAACAAATCACTCCATTTCCTCTCCCCAGCTAGAACTATTCTAACTTCTACCTAATAACATAATACAATAAATAAACCTCATTTACATTGAGGGGAATTGGTGAGAAGAGAAATACAAAGAATAAGGAGATAAAAGGCTGGACACACATGTCCAATTTAATAAATTATAAATTTATTACAATTTCCAAAATTGCCCTCGCCCTTCTAATATCCATCCGATATACATTATTCATACAACACATTCATGTAATCATACAAAACATGTTATTCAATCAATCGAATCCAATTTATTAATCTTTGAATTAATTATCATCCAATGTTCAAACAACGATTTGATTTGCTCGAGTCAAACTCGTTTAAGAATAAATACTCAAAGTAAGTATTCTTGAATTATTTTGAACTACAACTTTAAATCCAATTTATTGGTATTCAATACTAATTCCATTTTAATTCCAAATTAAATATTTACACTTATTTATTTGCCTTAAAGACTTGGATTCCAAATCCACTCTTAATGGGTCTCAAAGGCCCAATAACATCCAATGTCCTTTTAATTAAAGTCCAATGGGATTTTAATTGATTCTTAAGGCATGGGCTTTGGCCATAATAGATCAAACCCAAAATG
The DNA here is from genome assembly GCA_019454045.1 of Zanthoxylum bungeanum. NCBI lineage: Eukaryota > Viridiplantae > Streptophyta > Magnoliopsida > Sapindales > Rutaceae > Zanthoxylum > Zanthoxylum bungeanum. Next base: position 58,765 of record SKCR01036901.1, on the reverse strand, counting down.
CCAAGGCCCAATAGGAATCACCTATTGCCAACAAATCAATTTAGGCCCATTAGGCCCAATTAAATTCTTTAAAGGGTCAAGTGATGTATTTGGACTTTATGGAATTGGTTTTGGGCCCAATTGGATCCAATCAAAAGTCCAAAACCAAAGTTGGTCAAACCAAGCCCATTAAGCCCAAATACACACTTTTAGCCCAATAAACTTTAAAGGCGAATTATTACAATTTTAATATTCCAAATATTATAATTATTATAATTAAAGTGTATTAGCCATGATTAATTAATTAAACTCAATATTTCCAAAATATCAATTAACTTAATTAATCATGCTTAATCCAACAATTCATGCTCAACATATATTGAGGCCAAAATACATCATTTCATGCTTAACACAAATTGAAGCCTAAATACATCATTTCATGCTCAACATGCTCTTTGATTTTAACATAAACATTATTGACTTTGATTCTAATCCAATCAAACCAACAATCAACATTTAAACATGCATTTAAACACATCATTTTATGTTACAAAAAATCAAAAACTGCAGTTCACTGCTGTTCATATTCGGCCACCATAATAATTTTTTAATTTTCAATTCATTCAATTTATTTCAAATGTAATCATGCATAACTCTAAGTCATCATATTCTAAGCATACTCAAAGCATCAATTTGAAAGAATCATGTTCAAAACATAAAAGCCCCAAATTTTAGGCTCAAGAACCCTAAATTTTTCATGCTTAAAATTGGCTCATGATACCATTGTTAGTGTTCCTAGAACATGCCAAGGATCTAATAAGCATGAAAACAAGTGATTAAGATCATTATAAGTTGCGGAAATACTTACAACGAACGGATTTGAGCTTTTAAAATTTTAGAAGAGAACTCCAAGTTCCAAGCAAAGTGTTGATTCCAACTTTGAAGATGTTTCCCTATCACCTTTGTTAACTTGCTTAAGTGCTAGCTTTTGATTTGAAGAACAAAATCCAAGTGAAGAGAGGGAGGTAGCTCACGCCCAAGGCTTAGAGTATTAGGGTTTCCTTTTGTTCAACTTGTGTAAATGATGTAGAGATTTGATTTTTGGTAAAAACCCTTTTACCATTTTCACCAAAACTTGGTAGTTGGGTAAATGGTTTTACCAAAACCATTACAAGGTGGTTGGGTGGTTGGTGGCTTGGCATAAATGCCAACTACCTCAACCTACCACACATGTGAAGTGGGCCCCACTATTTGAATTCAAAATTCAAATATATATACGAACATTTGCCGCGGTTCAGTTCCGTTTAATCCGATTAAACGAACTTTCGTCGCTAAATAATTAAATCTAATTTAATTAAATAACGATGCCTCGCAAATATATTACGAACGTCGATTACGAATTAATTCTAAATTAATTCATTCGTTCGTATTAAAGTCCTGACTTTAATTTCGTAATGAAATCCAATTCATATTAATATATCTGATATATTAATTTTAGCCCATTCGAATAAATTAAATAGAAAAATCAAATTTAACTATTAAATTTAGTTTACCGATTAATTCCAAATTAATCGTGTTCTTCTCTACCGAACACATTTAATCCCAGATTAAATAAAGCCCCAATTAATCCCAGATTAATTTTCTCTCTCTAAATTAATCCCAGATTAATTCTAATTTAAGTCAACTGTCATCGGTGAATCTTTGGGAAGCGACCCAAGAGATCTCTGGATATGTTGGCAGTAAATCCGGTTATCGGACTATCCAATAAAGAAGTACCTCGTACCACGTGCTTACCGATTTACAAGACATGGTTGGCTTCTAGCAAAGCACCGTGCCTACCCAATTCTCCAGAAATATTCTTACTGGAATATATAATCTATGTCAGGCGTAGTATACGTCGTATTGCGTATAGCGATCCAGTATCTGATGTCACGTGCAAGGCCTGGGGCTGGAATAGTGTCTGCCCCGTACGAAGCACATATCGGATATCAAACAACTAGTCTCTTGAATCGGATAATCATGACCTTGTCATATTATCTCGATGGTTGCAACACTATAGAGAACTAGTTCTGAATCCCTTGTGATCATCATCTCCATATGTCTGAAGTTATACTTCCATCTTGACATCACATCCAATACACTAAGATTCTCAATAAACCTAGAAGAGGCGCACACAGAACCTGTTAAAGCCCTGGACGACCAAAACGAAAGTTTACCGATTGTCGCAAGTAATAGCTATTCAAGTCTCAGGTTAAGACCAAATACACCTACCCTAAAGCGGACTCCCATAAACACATATACATACTACCAATGGGATTCCGCGGGGTCAATCGAGAGCGAAGCTGTTTTCCGTACCATCGGTAAAACACAACCTCCTATCGCACTTGCATAAGTATCCAATACTTAAACATATGAGAACTGTGCCGTTATGCCCTCACAACGCGCACAAGTGCAATACTAGTCTATTCCGCATTATCGATGTCCAGTCTCGATAATACTATGACTAGGGATATTTAATGATTAAACCTTTATGGATTGATACTGTCTCATATCATCTCAATCCAGAACTAATCATAAGGACTTCTACCATTTCTATATCAAAGTAAATAAATTACAAAATGGTAAAAGACAATTTCATTACTACATAGTTAATTTAGTACAAAAACACAATGTCTTTTACAAACAGTGACGCTATGGGTCATAATTGTCTAACACCTTTAAAAAAGATACTCATCTACTTCTTGCAAGAAAGAGTGAACTTTATATCTATGTAAAACATCCCCAGCTACACACTAGACTATGTCCCCAAAGTACATAGCTATTTGTCGGGATTTCTATACCAACCTCACCTTGTAAATCAAATGACATAGCCTATCATACAGGAGTTCGTAGTACACTCAGGATTCAGATCAAACCATATATGACCATTTAGTAGATCGAAATGATTTCTTTTTTAACAGATATTATAAATAATTCATTTCTATATAGGTCCAGTCCTATATGATCACATTATATAAGATGTCTTTATTCTCATGTCACAACATGAAAGATCCTAGATAAAGGTCGTTATACATTTATAGAATGGACAACAACTATAGTTAAACCGTAAATAAAGTACCCGTTTTGTTTTCTCTCTATGGACTATTTTAGATTAATAATTTCAGACTTAAATCCTTTTATGTATAACACTCATACACTAAGCCTGAAGACACATAAGTAATCAAGGGTAAACTAGACAATTATAATATATGATTTAAATCAAAACAATAGATAAATGAATAATACATATTTTATTTCAAACAAACAATTCCGTTTACAAATTACGTTAAGCTCTATGGCATATATCCCAACAAACTTCCACTTGCACTAGAGAAAATGGGACATGTCATGTAATCATAGACCCTCTAGGTGACCTTCAAACACTTTAGCCGACAAGGTCTTTATAAACGGATCAGTCAGGTTCTCTACAGATGCAATCTTTATGACATATATGTTAGGGTTGGTGCTCAGAGTGCCAATCCGGATCGTATTTATACCCGATTCATAAATATGAGCGATTCAATTTTCCATAATATTACTAATTTAACGGTAGCACCATTGACTTTTATACACTTATTCGATCTAATTGCCATCATATATCTGATTACGATTAGATCGAAACTGAATCTGGTTCAGTGATACGTGTATATTAGACAAAGACCCTAGGATTTACAATATAGTGCGCATTTACAACATAGTTTGTAATTGACATTGGGAAGTGCAATATTAGTTGTATATCCTTAAATAAAGTTCCTGGTCAAGATTTGCTAACATGGATCGGTTAATAAAATCCACTGAGACCAGTACATGTCGTATATCGTGACTTGGTCCGATAGTTTATCCCAGTGAACCACGAGTGTTGGGAGACTCGTATAGACATATAGGTGTTTATTTGATAAGACACTGAACGACTCACTAAAGGTTTCCTAATAGATGGTACACCAACATCAATAGGAACCTTCCTGAGTTGAGCAAGCATAATAGTCATTCGACTTGAGATACCACAGTGGGATATATGAGTTATCATGCACACTTTGATGACAGTCACGTCAACGATCTAGTCATGATCAGACCTCCGCCTATTCGTTGGGTGTGAACTGATGCTCATGATATCCAGTGCGTATCAAGATATGATCTGTCAGTACTGTGTACAGGGCATAGGCATTCAGCCTGTGTTTACGATCTAGTAAATCCATGGCCGTGGTATAACGTTGGAAACCAGTTCCGAGTGTTATTTCGTGATCATAAATTGAAAGTCGACTGTATTATATCTAACGGATTTGACGTTCTGATCTCTATCCCAGGTATAATACGGATGGCCTGTGACAGAGGGATTATACGTATGCAATGACCTCGACTTGCATAGTTTAGCGAGATTATCCGTGGTCGTCCTAATTCTTGAGTGGGTGAATTATGGACACTGAATTTGATTTCGTGACAGATAGACCTAAACTTAGAGAGTCCCACAATATGAAGTGTACTCGTTGAGCACTTGGGCAACGCGATATGATTAATACGGATTATTCATAATACTTCACCAGATTAAATGAGTTAATTTGGATCGTTGAATCGGTTAAACAATAACACATGCATTAGGGGATTTTTTCCGATAATAATTATTGTGTATTTGTATTTGATACATAATACGATTAGATACACATTAATTATTCGTCAAATGTGATTTTGACACATGCCATAAATATATGTATTTATTATTTATTGTAAATAAAAAAAATACATATATAATAATAATATTATTAATTGATTATTGATATTTAATTGTTAAATATTAGAAAGATTAATTAATTCAACATTTTTCATTAAATGTTATGAAATGTGGTGAGTTATTATTGGTGCACATGGCATGCATTATTTTAACTTTACAAATGTTCAAATATGATTTGATTATGTAAAGTAATTTGTTTTTAATTGGATTAAAAAATTTTAAAGGACAAAAATGTTGGACAATTATGACCCATATCATCACTATTTGTAAAAGACATTGTGGTTTTTGTACAAATTAACTATGTGACAAAGGAAATTGCTATTTTATCATTTTGTAATTAGATTACTTGAATATATAAATGATAAAAGTCCTTATGATTAGTTCTGGATTAATAAGATATGAGACAATATCAATCCACGAAAGGTTTAATCATTAAATATCCCTAGTCATAGTATTATCGAGACTGGACATCGATAATGCGGAATAGGCTAGTATTACACTTGTCCGCGTTATGGAAGTGTAACGACATAGTTCTCATATATTTGGGTATTGGATACTCATGCAAGTGTAATAGGAGGTTCTGTTTACCGATGGTACGTAGACCTGGCCGGCGGTTTGGTTCCGGTTTGGAACCGAACCGAACAGACCGATTTCCGGTTCCACACTTAAGTGGAATCAGAACCTTGAACCGAACCGGAACCGACCGATTCGGTTCCGATTCCGGTTCGGTTCGAACCTTTTTTTTTTTTTTTAAAATTTTGAAAATAAATTAAAATAAATTACATCAATTTAATAAATAAATAAAATTATTAAATTGAAGAGCTTGAACTTAAATTTTAAAAAATTTAAGTTGCCTACGTATCCTCTAGGGGTGAGAGGAATCAAAGCTCACGTAGTTCCATTACAATTTTAAGATATTTCCCCTTTGTAAATTTATAATTTTATAATTATCAATCATCATTATCAGTTGATCCTTCAGCTCCGGTTCCACTTGCACTTGTTATTGCAGATGCATTATCGAACAAGTCTTTGAAATCATGGGGGCATCTTCTTGTTGTCTCAGATCAGCTCGAGTCCAATCATCCACACAAGCTGTTGTTTCAAGAGTGATTGAATGTAATAAAGATTGTCTAGCTTCCAATATATTGCCTCCCAAGCTGAAGGCTTGCTCAACCGCAACTGTGGAAATAGGTGCTGCCAATATCTCTTTACCAATAATTGATAAAACAACATATATATTTTGATGTCGGTTCCACCATTCAAGGATTTTAAAATTTTTACTAACTAAAATTTCAGTAGGAAACTTGAAATTTGTAGATAAAAAATTATCTAATTCGGGGTTATTAGTTGTCGTATCCATAACTTTTTTATTTCGTTGCAGTAACCAATGATCCCCTGCGCTAAGTCTTGTTTGAATTACCGATTCGCTACTTCTAGATTCACCTAATGTTCCTAAGTTATATCTTACAATATAATCATTAAATAACTCAATTAAATCATTTCTTAATCTCACTATTATTCTTGTAATATCAATTTCATTTAATATTCCTAAATAATCATAGTAAGCTTGTAAAGCACTATTCAAACCTTCTAATTTAAATTTAGGATCAAAAACAGCAGCAATAAGATAAAGTAAAGGAATTTCTCTAAAATAATTCAACCATTTTACCTTCATAGCGGTAATGGCTTCGAACAAAACAAAATCATTAGGATCATTACTTTCAACATGTTCATCCAGAGTACCAACAATATTCAAACTTTCAAGAAGAAATAAATGTACTGTAGGATAATAAACACCACTAAAAATGAAAGTATCATCATTAAAAACTTTTAAAATATCTAAAATATTTTCATAAATATCCCATTGACTAGGAAAAAGTGTGATATTTTGAACATGTTGAGAAAAAAAACTATATAATGCATCTTTGTATTGTAATGCTTGACATAAAAGAAACTAAGTTGAATTCCAACGTCTTGGAACATCTCTTAAAAATTTAATCGGTTTAATAACATTTATTTTACAAAACTTGGCCCATTCTCTCCTAACTTGAGAATATGACCAAATACAATTAAGTGTCGTCTTAATAGGATCAATGAAAGGTGATAATAATTTCAGACCATCTTGAACACATAAGTTAAGGACATGACATGTGCAACGAATATGAAAAAATCGACCCCCTAAATTTGGTTGACATATTTCTTTTAAATCATTAATGGATGCAGTATTTGCAGATGCATTATCAAATCCAGTTGTTAAAATTTTATCTACTAAACCATATTCATCAAAAATTACCTTCATCATTCTATAAATATTTTGTGCAGTATGTTGGTCATCAAAAACTCTAAATGCAATAAGTGGTTTTTTCATGGTAAATGATGCATCAATCCAATGACAAGTCACACCCATGTATGAGTGTGTTTGCCAATGGTCACTCAAAATATGAGAACATATAGAAATACGACCTTTAATCTCTTTAAATATTTCATTTAAAATAATTTTACCATCTTTGTATAAATTAAAAATATGACGTTTTGTTATGTTTCCAGTCATTCTACATGCAGCAGGATTTAAATCATTATGCACGTAATTCGTAAAATGAAGTTTTTCACCAAAGCTTAAAGAAAGTTATGCCATACAAGTTAATTTCGCACATTCTTCTCTATTTTTTGCATCAGAATATTTAAATAAATCTACAGCACTCGTACCTCTACTAGATGATGCGTACCAGACCATTTGAGTTTGCGTCGTATCAATTCTAAGTTCAACTGCATGATTGTAGGCACTGCATGTTTGCATGTAAGTCCCGATGATGAGTCTCATACGGAGGCACTACTCTTTAGGTTGCGGAAGTCGTGGGAAACGAATGTCGGAAGGGGAAATTCAGAATAAGTATGTCATCAGATTCAATTCACATGTTCACTGCTTTTGCGTTCGTGCTGCGTTCGTGAGCACGTTCGAATGTCAAGCAGATTGCGGGCGTTCGTGTAGCGTTCGAATCAGCGTTCGAACGGTGTCGGTACTTCCGGTTTTGCTGCTAGCCTCACGACCAAGCCCAATTAGCCCACCAAAACCCATCCAAAAATAATTAAAATATTTAAAATACATGTCACAAATTAAACTAAATTAATTAGATCAAATCCCTTCCTAATCTAATCAAATCCCTTCCCTAATCAAACACCAATTAAGATATTCACTCTGTAAATTAAACCCATCTTTTCCTTTCATAAACCAATTAAAAAACTTCCATTTTTTTTGAGGATTCACTTCCTTACCTAGAAACCATAGCAAACCATTATAAAAAGAAGCCTAAACCAACCTTTCACACCCTCGTTCATTGTCACAAAAACACAAAAGAAAATAACCTAGCATTCACGCCCAAGGTAAAAAGCAAGAAGCAAAAAAATAATTCTCCCTTCTCATCCTCCCTAGCAACCGAAACCATAGCCCCCCCAATCACCCTCACCACCGAAAATAATAAAATAGCAAACATCATCACCGAAACCCCTCATAAACAGCAAATATCATCACCGAAACAGTCACTAAATTACCCACTATAAACACCAAAAATCACAGCCCAAAATAGTCCCTGCAACCACCGAAAATCACCTTTAAAACTACACTACAGTGACCGAGAAAACCCTCCACAAATTTCCCCACAAACTCCCGCATATACCCTCCACAAACTGCACTGAAACAATCCAGAAACTGCCTAAATTATCGCATAAAACAGCAGCCCCAATCCCCCTTAAAAATGCAAAAACATTCACTTATTTACCGTGAAACAGTGACCAGAAAATACAGTGAGGACAACAACAAAACGGAGTAAAGACAACAGCCCAAATAGTGAAACAGTGAAAGGAAACGTTGAACCAGTGAACCAGAGGAATTGAGGAGCATCAACCCTTTCGACAACCGCATACCTCACTTCCAGTAGATGACTGAAGAGGTTAGACCTGAGGGCACCTTCTTTATTTATTATCCTTTATTTTCATTTATTTTAGTACTTTATTTCATATGACTATTGTGGATTGGTGCATGATGTGATTTCCGGATGAATGAAATATGTGTTCTCTCTTGTGGTATATCAGATGGAAACCCGGACGTAAATTCCATAGCTGAATCCGAATGGATGGTATTGCGGTTTGCACTCGGGATACAATGCCACGTACCACTTGAGAGATTCACATGTTTCGTTTCATCCAACCTTGCGTTTTAAGCATGATTTAGTCGTTAGTTTGTAATTACTTTCTGCATGTTACTTATTTATGCATGGTAATGTAATGCACATTGGCTAGCTAGGGTGGATTAAAGGTCCTCCATTTTGAGGGATGAAAAGCCTAAGGGCTACCTTTGTCACGATGCTTTGCCGCACGGACGAAGTATGTTTGATTGAATGTGAGATATGTTTAATCGAATATACGAAGTTCCACATTATTGTCTCATTCATTTGTATGCATTGTAATATAATGCGCATGGGCTAACTAGGGTGGATTAAAGGTCATTTATTCGAGGGAAATGCCTGAAGGCTACCTTTACCACGATGTTTTGCCGTGCCTTTTATTATGTCATTTAACCTTTGCATATCATTGCTTTATTTACGTATGCATTGCATTCTAGTGTGCATGGGCTAACTAGGGTGGATTAAAGGTCCTCTATTCGAGGGAAATGCCTAAAAGCTACCTTTACCATGATGTTTTTCCACGCCAGACGAGGTACACTCGATTGAACATGAAATGTGTTCAATCGGGCACATGAGGTCCTACATTATGTATTGGTTCACCCATATATGTGTTTGTGTCATTTCAGATGCCATTTTGGCAATCTCGTTCGAACGCGTTTCCAAACACTACACGAACGTATGCATCTTGCCTCATTTCGTTCGAATGCGTTTACGAACGCTACACGAACATATGTATTCTGTCTTATTTCTGTTCGAATGTGTCTCAGAACGCTACTCGAACGCGCATGTATTTTATTGTATCATGCATCAGGTCTCATCCCGTTCGAATGCATTATCAAACGCTATACGAACGCAGACATTCTGTTTATCGTTCGAACGCGTTATCAAACGCTACTCGAATGCTTGCATTCTGTTTACCATTCGAACGCGTTTACGAATGCTACACGAATTCGCACACACTAGACAGATTCCTTCATCATGTTTCATGCATGTTTGTTCCCTTAGTCATTCCCTTCCCCGTCATATGCTTAGTTAGCTCTCTTTAATATTTAGGCCTTTACCGTTATTGTTTATTTATATTTTCCGCATTTATTTATTCGATATGCTCATGAGATTGTGCGCTCGCTTTTATTATTAATGCCTTTATAGTTGTTATTAGTTACTTTATTGCACTTTATTGCTTAATACGTTGATGAATTATGTATTTTGCCTTCATTTCTTTCATTTAGGATTATGGTGTGCAAACTTGCATGTTGCTTAAATTACCTGGTACGTGTTGCATGAGATTTGGTTGTTCTACTGCATAAATCCTTTCATTACAAGTGGCATAAGTAAGAGACCATTTCGAACCCAACGGTTTGAGGTCTTCCTGTAGGACACAGAACTTGACGACACTGTTATAGGCTCGCGGCCTAGTTGAGAGTACGGAATAACATGGAGTCGCCACCCGGTGTGAACCGGGACAAAGATTTAAGGACGCACTCACTCCTCGCAAGGGAAGACCTCAAACCGTTGGGTTCGGAATGGTCCCTTACTTATGTCCCTTGTGATGATATAATTTATGCAATAAATCAACTGAGTCTACTCAATAATTATGCTCAAAGGGTACTTAGATCTAACATGATTTCATCTAACTAACTCCTAATCTAAGTTTGCATGCTTGAAAATAAATCTTTAAACAACAAACACGCAATGCAACACAACGAGCATATTGAATCATTAAACCGAAATAAACAAATAACTAATTAAACATTAACATAAACTAAACAAAACATCATGCATAAGGAATAAAGAAACAACATACCTAAATAACATAATCATGCTTTGAAAGTTAAATAAGAACTAAACTAAATCATACTTTAAACAATAAATAAACAACCTACGAACTATAACATGCTCAAATACAAATTTGGATGAGACGAGATATGTATATCTTTAAGTGATACGCGGTGTTGTATTCCGAGTGCAGACCGCACTACCGTCCATTCGGAATCGGCTACGGAATTTATGTCCAGGTTTCCATCCAATATACAACAAAAAGGGAACACATATCCCGCTCATCCAACAATCACATCATGCTTCAAACGACTCTCATGCGATAATATTTTAAAATAAATAAAATAAAACGAAAGAAGATAAGTAAAAAGGTGCCCTCAGGTCTAACTTCTTTTGTCATATCAGGAAAGGGCGTTACACGTCCGTTGGAAGGGTGAATGATCCGCTACTCTTTTAGTTCACCAACTCAACGTCTTTCCTCGCTGTTTTACTGTTCGGGCTGTTGTTTTTACTCCGTTTCGCTGTTGTTTTGCTGCTACATTTCAGGTCACTGTTTTGTTGATTTAGTGGACTATTTTGGGTGATTTTGGAGGTCAAAAGGTGCGGTTTTTTAAGGGCTTTAAGAGGGGATTTTGTGCAGTTTTTAGTGCATTTTAGGGTAGTTTTGGGTCTGTTTTATTGGTTAAATTGGTGAGAAAACCGAACAGAACAGGGGCTGCTTGTGCGGCAGTGAATGGGTCAGTGCAGTGAGCGATTTTGGGCTGTGAAAGGAGCAGTGCAGTCGGGCTGCGTTCGGGACTGTTTAGGCGTGGATTTGGGGCTACTAGGGGACTGTTTTGGCGTGGATTAGGGAGTGTAAAGGGGCTATGTTACGGCTGAACTGAGCTGGTTTTGTGGCGCTTGGATGAGTGTTTCGTGGGGTTGTTGGCTTATGAGTGGTTGATGGCTAATGAAGGCTAGGTAGTCTGCTTGGTTTATGCTTGAAGGGAGATGGCGTTGATGGGCAGGGGGTTTTGTAAGGCGTGATGGGCTGATGGCGTTGAGGGGCATGTGTCTTTGTGAGGCGTGGCGTGAGGAGGCTTAGGGAAGTGTGGAGCAGGCAACGTGTGGCTAAGGTGCAGGCTGATTTGTGTGCATGAATTTGAGTGTTCAATTATTTGTTGGGTTGATGGCAGTTCAACTGGTCAAAGGGTTGTGAGAATGTGTTGTTTAACATTTTGGTTGAAGGTGCTGCTTTGAAGTTGTATGCTCGGGTTCGTGGAGTTGCTGAACAGAGACAAGGGGCGTAGCTTTGAGAGGCTTGATGAATGAGCAATTGTGAGGTGCAGGTGTCTTTGGCGAGTGGCATGGGTAGGCTGAATGAAGTTAGGGTTGCTCGGCAATTTGAGTGGAGTGGGCTTGGAATATTTAGGGTTGATTTTGTGATAATGAGCCGGCCAGTGTGTTGCTGCGTGAGGGTGGCTTACGGTGTGTGGTGGGCGTAATGAGGGTTGTTGCGTGGAAGGTGCATGCCGGCTGGTTCGTTGGCTTATTATGTGTTTTATGGTCGGTTGAGGGGCTGTGTCGTGAGTGCTTTTGTGAATGCAATTTGGTTTGAAGCGGTGAGGGTGAGTGGCATGCTTGAGGGTTTGCAATTTGAGTTATTTTTATAGTGAGAGGGTATTAGGGTTTGTGCATGGTTTTGAAAGGAAATAACTCATGTTAAAATAGATGCATTTGATTTAATTATTTAAGGAAAGAAATTATGTAATTTAGGTGGGGATAATTTAAATTTAGAGTGTGATTTAATTAGATTTAGTTTAATTTAATTTGTTTTAATTCAATTTAATTGGTTTTAATTTAATTAATTTCAATTTAATTTAATTTAATTTTATTAGTTTATTTTGTGACATGTTTTTTAAATGTTTTAATTATTTAATTTGTGAGATGTGTTTTAAAACAGAGGTCCAACAAGCGAACCCGAAGCGAAACAAGCGAGTTAAATCTGACAAAATACTAATTCACAACTTTACCCTTCCAACGTCCGTTTCTCGCGGCTTTCACAATCAAAAAGGTAGTGTCTCCATACGAGACTCATCATCGGGACTTACATGTAAAAATGTAGTGCCTACACTTCCTTTGCGAGGGGTGAGTGCGGCCTTAAATCATTTTCCCGGTTCACACCAGGTGGCGACTCCATTTTTAGTTCTCCGGTTTAGTTCCCCCGTGGGCTATTCCGTACTCCCTACCAGGCCACGAGCCTGGGACAGCGTCTCTGATTTCTATGTCCTACAATCTGGCGACTCCACAGGGGATAGAGAATTGGCCCCGAAATAATATCTTGTAATGTTTGTGATTTTTGTTTTAGTTAACTGTGTCTATCGTGGGTTGAAGAGGTTTAATCAAAGGCTTGTTAGAGCTATGTAATGGTTTGGTGTCTTTCTTTATTCACTACCTTTCTATAAGGAAAAGCTGCAAAGACACCTAGATAATCATTACTCGAAGCTTACTGTGATGGACTAATTTGGAGGACTTGTTGTTTATTCCTGTCACCAAGGCGATAAGAGCCTAAGAGGCTTGGGTATTTAACAGAGTTCGCTCCACCCTCCCTCTGGGGAATCTTCAATAGGAAGTCCATTTGACAGTCAGTCACGTATCCTAACTCGTTGGCACGTACCGTAAGGTATAAAATAGGTGCGCTCACTTGGTCCCTTGAACCCTTGAGTGTGGAGACCTAGTTGTGGGCAATCCTTTGCCAACGAGAGCCTTTGTCTACACTCCTGCAAACCCACACGTAGACCATAGTTGTATGACCAATAGAAACTATTTCCTTGTGCTTGTGTTTAGGGACCATCATCATTTGGATTCAGTAGGACTTCTTGTCAGAAATGCGAACTTGTTGGGCCATTTAAACTGGGATTAGTTCATATCTTATGAAAATTGGGCTAAAAGTTTCTAAAATGCCGATGGGCCACTCTGTTGAAATTGTTTCTTTATGCTTATGCTTAGGACCATCATCATTTGGATTCAGTTGGACTTCTTGTCAGAAATACGAACTTGTTGGGCCATTTAAACTGGGATGAGTTCGTATCTTATGACAATTGGGCTAAAAGTTTCTAAAATGCCGATGGGCCATCCTGTGTTTGGGCCCCTTATCATTTGAAGTTGTTTAGCCATGTTATCGCAAAGTTGTAAACCTGTTGGGCCTTTTCAACTGGGACAAGTTTGCACCTTATAATAATGTGATTGAAGCTTTAAAATGACAAGAGGCCGACTTATATATTCCATGCATTGCACGCATACATTCTGACTGAGAATTTTAAAAGACACCATAGATTCTCGTTGGGTTAGGAAAGAGGGAAGACTTATCAAAAGGGCGATAGCAAACATGAGTGAATCAGAGAACGAGGTATCCCGTATGGATCAGTTAGAGACCAATCTCACCAAGGTTACTGAACAGTTGCAAACCTTGACTACTGCTATGGCTAATATGGTTGTGCCCCGTGCTGGGGGAAACTCTGAGAATATGAGGCGTGAGGAGCCTCCGAACAGGTTGGGGGATGACATCCCCGCTTTTGATGATGACATGGCTGAATATGCGGCAGGAAGAATAAATGGGGCTCATGCAGAATTGTAGAAGCTCCGGGATCAGGTAGAAATGGTTTCCCGCAAAATAAGGGGTAAACATGAAGACTTGCTAGATTATGAGGCAATGACTTTTGAAGAACAGCTACCGGCTCAGTTCAAGATGCCTAATATGGCCAAGTTCAACGGGAATGGAGATCCGAGGGTCCATCTCCGACAGTATGTTTCAGTTATGAGTTCAGTGGGTCTATCAAAGCGTCAAGTTCAGAAAATGTTCGGGATGTCGCTCGAGGGGGCACTCGTGGTATGGTATCATGGCATTGAGAGGAAAGTCAAAGATGATTGGAGAGCATTGGTAGAGGCTTTTATGAGTCAATATGTTACATATTTGGAGATTGACTTGTCACTCAGCGATTTGGAGAACACCAAGTAGAAGTCGGAAGAGAGCTTCAAGGAGTATCTAGACCGCTGGAGGAGCTAGCTTCTAAAGATGCAGACTCGGCCCTCAGAGAAGGACCAAATCAAAATGATCATCAAGGGCACCAAACCCTCTATTTCTGGCAAGTTGAGGAGGATGACCTCCATGATTACTGATTTTCGATAGTTGAAGGAGACTGTCATGGATATCAAGGAAGAAGAGGCTGAGAATAGAAAGTTTTATAGCCTGAACAGAAGACCCATTGGGGGAACATCAGGTACCAAGCCTGTTTATGTGCTGAAATTACTGCCATCCGAAACCGGCAATTCTCCAACCTGGGTAGACCCTTGTCTAAGGTGCTGGAGAAATTAAAGAGACAGGGACTTCTGAAACCCTTAGAGTCCAAACACTTCCACACCCTCCACCACCACATCTCAACCTGAACTACTATTGTCATTTCCACCAACAGAAAGGCCATGACACTGACAGTTGTGCCCGCCTTCGCCATGAAATCCAGGACCTCATAGACTCCCAAAAAATACCCGACCCCGAAAAAGAACAGCCCAACTTATATCAAAACCCCCTACCAAATTATCACTCTGTCCCACCACCTACCTATATGATAAGCTCTGGCCTACCTGAAAGCCTTGTCCTCAAATCCTTTGACTACCAAGCCTTTTGCCTGGGAATTTGGGATAGCAACAACGAAGATGAAACAGAACAGTGGAAGAATTTCTGGGAAGACTTCTCCAGTAGTGATGAAGAAGAGGGAGAGGAATGACACGTAGCGGGCGTTTCTACAGTGATACGACTGAGAAGGGTAAAGAAGTGTTGACAGAAGGGAGAGAAGTGACGGAAAATATGGATAATACTGAAGGGGATACAGTGCTGCGCCAGCTAAAGAAGACACGGGCACATGTCAGCATCTGGGAATTGTTGTGTTCATCACAGGAGCACATGCGTGCTATGGTTGAAGCCTTGAGCAAAATAATAATATCAGAGGATGTTAATCCTACAATGTTTATGGGGTCAGTACAGAAGGAGGCTTTGCAGGCAACAACCTTTTTTGAGGAGGAACTCCTGGCAGAGGGAAGAAATCATAACAAGCCACTATTCATCAGAGCTGAAGTGAGAGGAAATAAGACATTCTGTGTAATGGCGGATGATGGCTCATCTATCAATGTGTGCCCTTTAAAGATCCTATCGAGATTGGGAATGAAGGGGGCAGAGCTGGATCCCTCCAATATGACTATCAAGGCATATGATGATAGTAAGCGAGGAGTTGAGGGCGCCTTCGCTGTAATAGTTAAGGTGGGACCGATTGAGGATGAGGTTGAATTCACTGTGCTTGACATCCCGACTACTTTTGCTTTGTTGTTGGGGAGGCCATGGTTTCACAAGCTTGGGGGCGTGCCATCCACTCTGCATCAGGTTATTAAGTTCCCGTACGGGGGAGAGATTGTCACCATCCGAGCTGAGGTAGACAATATTGTGGTCGCTTTGGAAATACAACCTTTCATGAGGTTCCAAGTGTCGGTCGGTAACCTTTGAGGAGTGGGTGGATCCTAAGGTGGCTAGGATCATGAGAAGATGAAGTTCTAGCCGGGTGAAGGTTCGGCATTGCCAAACTTTAAAGGGCAGATCACTCGGAGATGACTGGGGTACAAGTCTGATGAGGATAAGCCGAAGGCCAAGAAGAAAGGTTTGAAGCTGATGGAATGCTTTGTGAAGGCTACTGGGTATCAACGAGAGCCCGAACCAGTAGAAGTTAATGAGGTCATGATACCGGGGTTTGAGATCTTTCAAGATGTGTTGGGTGAGAAACCACCGACGAAAGAAGTTGCGAAGGAAAAAGATAAGTGGGAAGAAGAGCTGATGAAGCTGGAAAGCCTAACCCTCGAGGAGAATAATGAGGCTGAGAAAACCCAGTTGCAGAGGATGAAGTGTCCGTAGATGACAAGGATATTTATCTTTCTGATTTATTTGAGTGCACTCCCGTATTTGCTAGTAATAAAGACATTCATTTTTCTTACTTGCCCGAGTCTCTTCCTTTCAACTTGCATGACTTGAGCATATTTGACATCAGCTCAACCAGAAAAAATGCATTTAACCTTGGTACACCCTGAGAGCCCCAAGGAAATTCTAATTGCAATTGAAGTTACCTTTGAGGAGCGGGAGAAATTAGAAGGAATTTAGTCAAATATGCCAAGCATTTGCTTGGTCCTATGAGGACATGCCTGGAGTAGACAGAAGCATCACCCAGCATACAATACCAACTTATCCAAATATGAAGCCAGTGAAACAGAAACTTCGACGGATGAGACCTGAGTGGGCCGAGAAGGTCAGAGAAGATGTCAAGAAACAGTAGATATGGGGTTCCTAGAAGTAGTGAAGTATCCTGAGTGGTTGGCAAATATTGTGCCGGTGCCGAAGAAAGATGGGAAAGTCAGAATGTGTGTGGATTACAGGGATCTTAACAAGGCTTGCCCGAAAGATGATTTTCCTCTACCTCATATAGACGTACTAGTTGATAGTGCGGCTTTATCTGCCATGTATTCATTTGCAGACGGGTTTTCAGGATACAATCAGGTTCTCATGGCTGAAGAAGACAAGCACAAGACTGCCTTTGTCACCGAGTGGGGCATATACTGTTACAAGGTAATACCGTTTGGGCTCAAGAATGCATGAGCTACTTATCAGCGGATGGCCACTATATTATTCCATGATTTGATGCACAAAGAGATTGCAGTATATATGGATGACATGATGGTGAAATCAGAGACAAGAATCATGCATATAGAAGCGTTGGAGAAGTTCCTTCAGAGAGTTGACAAATACAACTTGCGACTGAATCCCAAGAAATGTGTGTTTGGGGTAACATCAAGAAAATTGTTGGGACATACAGTAGGAATGGGAGGGATAGAAGTAGACTCTGAGAAAATCAAAGCAATCACCGAAATGCCCGCACCGAAGACTGAGAAAGAAGTTAGAGCATTCCTCAGGAAAATTCAGTACATCAGTCGGTTCATCGCCAAGTTGACGTCAGTGTGTGAGCCTATCTTCAAACTGCTGAGAAAAGACCAACCAGTGAAATGGAATGAGCAATGTCAAGCAGCCTTCAACAAGATCAGAGATACTTGGTAAAACCTATTGTATTGAAACCTCTAAGACCGGGCAAACCCTTAGCACTATATTTAGCCGTAGAATCAGAAGCACTGGGGCAATGATAGTACAGGCAGATCAGACGAGAGTAAAGCATGCGGTCTACTATCTCAGTAAGAAAATGCTTCCGTACGAAGCCCGCTATCAAGAAGTAGAGAAGATCTGTTTGGCAGTGGTATGGGCATCCAGAAAATTGCGTCATTACTTCCAATCTTACAAGATCCATGTGGTAGCAAAGGAGAATCCCTTGATGTATCTACATTCAGTACCTTTGCTAGTGGGGAAGTTGGGCAGATGGTTAGTGTTGCTGACAGAGTTTGATATTGATTACCTCACTTCCAATGTAATCATAGGGCGAGCCGTAGCAGATTTCCTGTCATTGCAACCTATTGAAGGGGATCAGTACAAGTTTGAATTCCTAGATGAAAAGATCCAAGCAATAACAGTTCAAGGATGGAAGATGTATTTCGATGGAGCAGTGAATTGCAAAGGAGCCGGAATTGGGATCGTGATAGTGACCCCCGAAGGAGAAACCTTGCCTATGGCCAAGAGGTTGACGTTCAGAGTAACTAACAACATGGCCGAGTATGAAGAATGTGCTTTTGGATTGACTGCATTGATAGCCTTGAAGGCTGAGAGTGTGGAGGTCTACGGAGATTCGATGTTGGTAGTCTGACAGATGCAGGGAGAATGGGAATTGAAGGAAGAACGGTTGAAACCTTTCCTTTTTCACCTCAGAAAGTTGGCACAGGCTATCCCCGATTGTAAGTTTCAGCACTTGCTGCGAAAAGAGAATCAGATGGCAGACGCATTAGCTACACTTGCAGCAACTTGGGAAAATCCAAAGAAGTTAGTGATGAGACCATTGGTATTGACAACAGCAAGCAGACCCGTTTATGAGATAGAAAGAGTTTTGGAAGTGGAGATCGACGACGAAAAACCTTGGTACCATGAAATTCAGCGATACCTGGAACACAGAGAACTCCCAGAAGGAGCAAGCAGAAAAGACAGAATAGCCATTCAGAAGTTGGCTTCTCCGTATGTGATTTTGAAGGGAGAGCTATACAAGAGGCAGGCAAATGGCATTCAACTGAAGTGTTTAAGAAAAGAAGAAGCTCAGAAGGTAATGGAAGAAATACATGCCGCGGTTTGTGGACCGCACATGAATGGGTTGAATTTGTCTCGCAAGATTGTAAGACAAAGTTTCTACTGGTTGACCATGGAGACAGACTGTGCAAAGCTGGTAAAACATTGTCATGATTGTCAAGCACATGGTAATATGAACCATCTACCTAACACAGAGTTACACTGGCTATCAGAACCATGGCCTTTTTCAGCATGGGTAATTGACATGATCGGAGAGATTCGACCGAATGCATCGAATGGACATCGTTTCATAGTAGTGGCAGTGGACTACTTTTCGAAATGGGTGCAAGCCTAGTCATTTCATAATGTCACAGTAATGCAGATGGCGAAGTTCATAGCCCGGAACATCATTTGTCGATATGGAATGCCGCATCATGTATGACAGATAACGAAGTTCAGTTTCAAGGGGAAACGAAGGCAATGCTACAGAGATATAAGATAGGACATCACAAGTCGTCACCTTACAGACCGTAGTGAATAGGATAGTCGAGGCAGCCAAAAGACAGTAAAGAAGATATTAGCCAAGATGATAGAAAACTGCAAAGATTGGGCCGATAAGTTGCCATACGCCCTGTGGGGGTACAGAACATCACTGAGAACTGCAACAGGAGCCACGCCTTACTCTTTTGTCTATGAAATGGAAGCAGTACTACCTGTGGAAGTTGAGATACAGTCCATGAGGGTTCTAGCAGAAGCAGAGTTACCTAAACAGGAATGGGCCTCACAGAGATTTGAGCAGTTATAACTGCTGGATGAGAAGAGAATGAAGTCTTTACATCACATGCAGATATATCAGAAGAGACTAGCCCGAGCATTCAACAAAAAGGTGAATCCTACTAAGATCAGAAAGGGTGATTTGGTACTTAAGCAGTCAAGGCCGTCGATGACAGACCCAAGAGGAAAGTTCAGACCCAACTGGGAAGGACCTTACATAGTGCAGAAAGTAATGGGAAATTGGGCAGTGAGACTGTCACATTTGGAAGGGAATGAGTTCACTGAGCCGATCAACGTGGACAGATTGAAGCAATATTTTGCCTGTGAAAGAGAAGACCTGACAGAGGACCTAACCCAACGGAATAAGAAATTCAGTCATGCATGCATGCATACACGTGACATATTTACATTCATTTTTGTGTTTGTTCTGTTTTGTAATCATAGGTTTCAAAGAAGAGAGAAAGCGGCAAAGACAAGCCAACCAAAAGCAGCAACGGTACAGTGTCATCAGTTTCAGGAATAAACCAGTATCGGTTTTGGGGATGAGTCCCGTGAGGTGAGGCCCACATCAGTATCAGTTTTGGGGATGAGTCCTAGGGGGCAGGCCCACATCAGCATCAGTTTTGGGGATGAGTCCCGGGGGTGAGGCCCACATCAGCGTCTATTTTAGGGATTTGTCCCTGGGAGTGAGGCCCACATCGGCATCAGTTTTGGGGATGAGTCCTAGGGTCGTGACCCATATTATCATCAGTTTTAGGGATTAGTACCGGGGGCGAGGTCCACATCGGTATCAGTTTTTTGGATGAGTCGCTTGGTCGTGACCCACATCATCAGCAGTTTTGGGGATGAGTCCTAGGGTCGTGACCCACATTGTCAGTGGTATTGGGATGCGTCCCAAGGTGGAGGCCCCCGTTGTCGGTTGCAGTTATTGGGATGTGTCCTAGGGACGATGGCCCTCTGCATCATCAGTTTTGGGGATGAGTCCCGGGGGAGAGGCCCACATCAGCATCAGTTTTGGGGATGAGTCCCAAGGTCGTGACATACATCATCAGTATTTTTGGGGATGTGTCCCAGGGTCGGGACCCACATTATCAGCGGTATTGGGATGCGTCCCAAGGTCGAGGCCCCCGTTGTCGGTTGCAGTTATCGGGATGCGTCCCAGGGTCGATGGCCCCCCTGCATCATCATTTTGGGGATGAGTCCCAGGGTCGTGACCCACATTGTCAGCGGTATTGAGATGCGTCCCAGGGTCGAGGCCCCCGTTGTCGGTTGCAGTTTTTAGGATGCGTCCCAGGGTTGATGGCCTCCTGCATCATCAGTTTTGGGGATGATTCCCAGGGTCGTGACCCACATTGTCAGTGATATTTGGATGCGTCCCATGGTCGAGGCCCCCGTTGTCGGTTGCAGTTATTGGGATGCGTCCCAGGGTCGATGGCCCCCCTGCATCATCATCTCAGCTCGAAGCAGCAGACAAGTAAGATGGCAACTGGCGAGCCAGGTAAGTAAAAATGCATTGCATAGACTTTCATAGGATTGTCATTGTCACAACACTGCACAAGTCCCATCAAAGTGGGGGCGACTGTAGGCACTGCATGTTTGCATGTAAGTCCCGATGACGAGTCTCGTACGGAGGCACTACTCTTTAGGTTGTGGAAGTCACGGGAAACGAATGTCGGAAGGGGAAATTCAGAATAAGTATGGCATCAGATTTAATTCACATGTCACCTGCTTTAGCATTTGTGCTGCGTTCGTGAGCACGTTCGAACGTCAAGCAGATTGCGGGAGTTCGTGTAATTTCCGGATGAATGGAGGAATTGAGGAGCATCAACCCTTCCGACAACTGTATACCACAAATTCGATAGACGACTGAAGAGGTTAGACCTGAGGGCACCTTCTTTATTTATTATCCTTTATTTTTTTTTTGTACTTTCTTTC
This sequence comes from Zanthoxylum bungeanum, assembly GCA_019454045.1. Lineage (NCBI taxonomy): Eukaryota > Viridiplantae > Streptophyta > Magnoliopsida > Sapindales > Rutaceae > Zanthoxylum > Zanthoxylum bungeanum. The sequence continues at coordinate 37,125 of SKCR01036901.1, read as the reverse complement.
ATATGAGTATTGTGGATTGGTGCATGATGTGATTTCCGGATGAACGAAATATGTGTTCTCTCTTGTGGTATATCAGATGAAAATCGGGACATAAATTCTGTAGCCGAATCCGAATGGAAGGTATTGTGGTTTGCACTCGGGATACAATGCCACGTACCACTTAAGAGATTCACATGTTTCGCTTAATCCAACCTTGCATTTTAAGCATGATTTAGTCGTTAGTATGTTATTACTTTCTGCATGTTCTACTTATTTATGCATGGTAATGTAATGCGCATTGGCTAGCTAGGGTGGATTAAAGGTCCTCCGTTTTGAGGGATGAAATGCCTAAGGGCTACCTTTGCCACGATGCTTTGCCGCACCGGACGAAGTATGTTTGATTGAATGTGAGATATGTTTAATCGGATATACGGAGTTCCACATTATTGTCTCATTCATTTGTATGCATTGTAATATAATACGCATGGGCTAACTAGGGTGGATTAAAGGTCCCCTATTCGCGGGAAATGCCTGAAGGCTACCTTTACCACGATGTTTTGCCGCGCCTTTTATTATGTCATTTACCCTTTGTATATCATTGCTTTATTTACGCATGCATTGCATTCTAGTGCGCTTGGGCTAACTAGGGTGGATTAAAGGTCCTCTATTCGAGGGAAATGCCTAAAGGCTACCTTTACCACGATGTTTTTCCATGCCGGATGAGGTACACTCGATTGAACGTGAAATGTGTTCAATCGGGCACACGAGGTCCTACATTGTGTATTGGTTCACCCATACATGTGTTTGTGTCATTTCAGATGCCATTTTGGCAATCTTGTTCGAACGCGTTTCCAAACACTACATGAACGTATGCATCCTGCCTCATTCCGTTCGAACGCGTTTACGAACGCTACACGAATGTATGTATTCTATCTTATTTCCGTTCGAACGCGTCTCAGAACGCTACTCGAACGTGCATGTATTTTATTGTATCATGCATCAGGTCTCATCCCGTTCGAATGTGTTATCAAACGCTATATGAACGCGAATATTTTGTTTATCGTTCGAACGTGTTATCAAACGCTATACGAACGCGGACATTCTGTTTATCATTCGAACACATTATCAAATGCTACTCGAATGCTTGCATTCTGTTTACCATTCGAACGTGTTTACGAACGCTACACGAATGCGGACACACTGGACAGATTCCTTCATCATGTTTCATGCATGTTTGTTCCCTTAGTCATTCCATTCCCCGTCATATGCTTAGTTAGCTCTCTATAATATTTATTCATTTACTGTTATTGTTTATTTATATTTTCCGCATTTATTTATTCGATATGCTCATGATATTGTGCGCTCGCTTTTATTATTAATGCCTTTATAGTTGTTATTAGTTACATTATTGCACTTTATTGCTTAATACGTTAATGAATTATGTATTTTGCCTTCATTTCTTTCATTTACGATTATGGGTGTGCAAACTTGCATGTTGCTTAAATTACCTTGTACGTGTTGCATGAGATTTGGTTGTACTACTGCATAAATACTTTCATTACAAGTGGCATAAGTAAGGGACCATTTCGAACCCAACGGTTTGAGGTCTTCCCTTACGATGGGTGAGTGCGGCCTTAAATCATTTTCCCGGTTCACACCGGGTGGCGACTCCATTTTTAGTTCTCCGGTTTAGTTCCCCCGTGGGCTATTCCATACTCCCAACCAGGCCGCGAGCCTGGGACAACGTCGCCGATTTTTGTGTCCTACAATGATGTCTTTCCAGGTGCTTGATCATATTGCCGTATCCACCAGAAAATTTGTAGGAAACCCCACAATGGTTGCAAATTGCTCTTGAAGTATCATCGTCTTGGCGGTCTAAATGAAAATGAATTTTGAAAACATCCGAGGAACGAACCTTAAATTCTCTTCTCCGTGATTGTGCACCGATAATAGGGTCGCTCTCTTGGGTTGGCATATTTGACATTATTGTCTCAGATGAGCTTGCTATATTTTTAAAGAAATAAGTAAGAATAATAAGAAAATTGATAATGATAATAACTAATTGAGATTGAGAATAAGAGAATTGTAGAAATTGAGAGAGTTGAGAAATTGGTGTGTTGAAATAATGAAAAATGAATCCTATTTATAGAGTTTTAGAATTTTTTTGATACAAAAAATGCCCCTAAATATAACCGTTTTATTACCGTTATTAGGGATATATTAGGAATTTACTATTTATTTAAATTTTTTTTTTAGCCTTAACAGTTTTTTTTTGTATCAGGGCAGGGAACCATTGGCTCCCTGCCCTCCCCAACGGCTACTAGCTGTTGGGGCCCCAACAACTAGTAGCCGTTGGGGAAAGTAGGGTTCCTACGGTTCCAATAGGAACCGAAACGGTTCTAGTTGGAACTGTTGGACAATTATGACCCATAGCGTCACTATTTTTACATATCATGGTGTTGTTGTACAAATTAACTATGTGACAAAGGAGATTGCTCTCTTATCATTTGTGATTAGATCACCAAGATGTATAAATGATATGAGGTCCTTATGATTTGTTCCTGGATTGAGAATGATATGAGACAGTATCAGTCCACGAAGGATAAATCATTAAATATCCCTAGTCAGAATATTATCGAGATTGGACATCGATAAAAGCGTAAAAGACTAGTATTACACTTGTGCACGTTGTGAGGGCACAACGACATAGTTCTCATATATTTTGGTAAAAGATACTCATGCAAGTGTGATATGAGGTTGTGTTTTACCGATGGTACGGGAAACAGCTTCGCTCTGGATAGACCCCGCAGAATCCTATTGGTAGTATGACTATGTGTCTATGGGAGTCTGCAATCAGGGTAGGTGTTTTGGTCTTAACCTGAGACTTGCACCGCTAATACTTGCGACAATCAATATGTTTTGGTTGCGGTCGTCCAGGGCTTTAACAGGTTCTGTGTACGCCTATTCTGGGTATATTGAGAATCGTAGTGTGTTGGGTGTGATGTCAAGACAGAAGTATCACTCCAGTCATAGTGGAGATGATGGTCACGTAGGATACATAACTTGTTCTCTTATATGCTCGAGCTATCGGGATATTATGACTAGGTCATGTTTATCCGATTATAGAGACTAGTTACCAGAGATCCGATATGTGCTTCGTACGGGGCAGACACAATTCCAGCCCCAGGCCTAGCACGTGACATCTGACATTGGATCGAAATACACAATACTACGTATACTACGCCTGATATAGATCCTTTATTCCTGTAAGGATATTTCTGGAGAATTTGGTATGCATGGCGTTTTCTAAAAGCCAACATTGTCTTGTAAATCGGTATAAATGTAGTCCTTGGTACTTACGTGTTCGGATAGTTCAACGACAGTATTTACTGCCAACATATCCGGGGATCTCATGGGTCGCTTCTCGAAGATTCACCGATGATATATGACTCGCACTTTAATTAATCTGGGATTAATTTGATGAGAGAGAAAATTAATCTGGGATTAATTACGGAGATATTTTATATGGGATAAAATATTAATTAAAGAAAGAGAACGATTAATTTGGAATTAATCGATAAAATAATATATTTGATATATTATACGAAATTGGATTTCGACGCGGAATTGAAATTAGATTTTAATTCGGGCGAATGAGTTAATTTAGAATTAATTCCTTAGCGACGTGAATAGTGATTTCGCTAGGCATAATCATTTAATTACGTCGCAACAGAAAATTCGTTAATTCAGAATTAGCGAACTCGAGCCCGAGTGTGTTTACGAGTGCATTCGCATTTCGAATCCGAATGCGGCACGAAAGTCACATCAAGCGTCAAATTGCTAGTTACATCAAGCGTCAAATCACATATCACTTTGAGTGATGTGACAATTTGATTGATTGATTGATGTGGTAGTTGAAAAGCATTAATTGGTTTTTGCTTTTTGACTTTTGGTAAATGGAAAAAGGGTTTTTGGTATTTGATTTTTGGAAAAACAAATATATAAAAACATTTTTCTTCTCTCTCTCCACGACTTACGGTTTCTAGGAAACCAATCTCTTTCCCTCCTCTTCTCTCACGGCTTTGAGCCATCTTCTTCTTTCTTCTTCCATTTCTGGTTCTGCCGAATACAAGAAGAGAAGCAAGAGAGTGATTTTTAAGGGTGGCATTGGGCCTGGTCGGGCCGGGCTTTTGCAAGCCCGGCCCGAGGCCGGCCAACCAAAAAAAAGCCCGGGCTCGGGAAAAGCCCGGCCCGGGTGTCTTTCGGGCCGGGCTCGGGCCCGAGCTTTTTTTTGGGCCGGAATTTAAAAAAAAAAATTAAATTTAAAAATATATAAATATAAAATATATTTACACTATATACAAAGACAATTTATAAATAAATCACAAGTTTCATTGATAAATTAACAATTTAAATGTTAAAAATAATAAAAATGATACAAACATATTAAAAATATATATATATATATATATTTTAAGGCCCGGTCCGGGCTTTTTCCACCCCGGCCCGGGCCAAAGCCCGCCGGGCCGGGCGGGCCGCGGGCTAAACTGCCACCCTTAGTGATTTTGTTGCAAAATCAAAGTGCTAGAACACAATGAGTCTTCCTAAGGTGATAGGGAACCGATTTCGTGAGCTTGGAATCACAAAGCTTGGAGCTTCAATGGAGGACATCCATGGCCGAATCTTGGAGGAGCCACACCACCCACTGCCGAGCAGTCCACTGCAAAACAAGGAGCCCACTGCCGAGAGTTCAAGGGACTTGAAGGCTTGTGTTCATCGCGTCGCAATATCCGTTCAATGTGAGTATGATTCCGCCATTCTCCTTTGTGTATTCACATGCGCTTTGTGATTGATTTCATTCTTGGGACCTTAATAGAAACCAACAATGGTATCAGAGCCTAAATTGAGCATGAAATATTTTAGGGTTTAAAATTGGGTAAAATCAATTTGAGCATGATTTGGTTAAATTGATTGATTAAGTATGCTTGGATGTTGATTAATTGAAGTTGTGCATGATCAATTTCATGAAATTTGATTGGATCAAGTTTTCCCCAATTGTGTTGGCTTGGCCGATTATTGAAGAGCCCTAATGTCTTGGTAATTTTTGTTTTTTTGATCATTGGATGACTTAAAACAATTGGGTAAAGTTGATTTGAGGTTTAATTGGATTGAATTTTGAATTGGACAAATTTTCCCCAAATTTGTGGCTTGGCCGAATCTAATGAGTTTTTGAAATTCATGGTGTTTTTTGATTTTTGATTCATTGGATGAGTTGAAATGATTTGGGAAATGATGATTGTGGATTCAATTGGATTGAAACCGAATCGGAATGAAAAACCCCTATATTGCCGAGAATGACAAAGCATGAAAATGGGTTTGATTTTTGATAAAATGTGTTGGACATGTATTGTTGTGAAAGTGCATGATTAATTAGGCTAATTGATGTTTTAGAAATGTTAATTGGGTAATTAATTGAATTAATGAAATTGGATTTTTGTAATTTAATTAATTGAATTTAAAGGTTGTAATTGGGCTTATTGGGATTGGTTGTACCAAGTTAGGTTTAGGTTAAATTGGTTGGATCCAATTGGGCCCAAACCGCATCCATAAAGTCCAATTATGACTTAATGGACCTTAATTTTAATTGGGCCTAATGGGCCTAAATTGGTTTCTAGGCACATAAGGGTGATTCCTTTAAATGTGCTTTAGTCTTTGGGTTTGACCCAAGTTGACCAAAAGTCCATGCCTTAAAGAAATTAATTAAAAGCCCATTGACTTTAATTAAAGAAACATTGGATGTTAATCGGGCTTTGAGACCTGTAACGATTAAATTTGGAATTTAAATCGTAAAAGGTTTTATTATAAAGTGTAGTATTTAATTTGGAATTAAATAGAGAATTAATAGTAAATACATATTAAATTGGATTTAATATTGTAGTTTAATTTAATTCAAAATTCGTACTTTGAGTACTTATTCGCAAAACGAGTTTGACTCGCGCAAAATCAAATCGTTGTTTGAACATTGGATGATCACTAATTATCAGATTAATTAATGGATTAGATTGATTGATAACATGCTTGTGTGAATACATGGTTGCGATGCATGAATATGTATATCAGGGATGGATATTAGATGGGTGGGGCAATTTTGAAATTGTTGTAATAAATTTTGATTTATTAATTGGACCTGCGTGTCCAGCCTTATCTCTTATGACTCTTTATATTTCTCTTCTCACCTATTCCCCTCAATGTAAATGAGGTTTCTTTAGAAGTGTAGTGTAACGGGTAGAAGTAATACTTGTGCTAGCGGGAGAGAGGAAAGGGAGATATTTGATATAGGATCAATGTGTAAAATATCCATCCGCATATCATTATTATTTTATCATATGCGCTTTATTATGTGTTTAGAATGCATGTTTAAGGGTGTATGATGATGAGACCTTAACAAAGATAATAAATTGGTTGCCAATTTGCACGCGAAAAACACTCGCTAAATATTAAGCATTTTTCCTTCCATTGAGTGATTCTTACTCAAGATCCAAGACTGGCATTGGCTTGTTGGCCAAAGTCAAGGCCTTTTTCCGTCGAGGATGTGTTTGAATCATGAGAGCTTTGTTCCATATATGTGTCTTGTCCAAGTTGTGGTTTGTTGGCCAAAGTCAAGACCACTTCTTGTCCATCGACATTGATTACGAAGCTTTCCATGGTCAATGGGTCGCGCTTGACTGAGAACTAAGTTTGTTGTGCCAGAGCCAAGGCTTAGTTGATTCAGAGGAAAAAGTTAGGCAATACATTGGATGTATTGGCATATATAAGATATATGTTTCGGACTTGGATGTCCCCCTACTGGATCTAAGAATTGGATTGGATCCAATTGTTCTTCGAGATCTACCTAGTTAATTATCATACAATTTGTTGGCAAAAGTCAAGATTGTGTGATATTTAACGGGATCCTAGCCCACTAGGAAACACAGTTTCCCGAGTACTCGACAGAGGGTTAGAGGCTCGCCGAAAAATAGTGGGAGGCGAGTATTAAATTTGCAATATTCGTTTAGTAACTTGCCATACGCGCTCAATCACAAATTATTTCGTCGTTAAATTAAATGTTAGTTGGACTAATATTTAAATTGTTGTTTTAATAAACAGTTGGACTGTATTGTAGTTGATTATATAATTGGATTATAGTAATAAATATATTTGAATTAATTAATTTCAATTTACAGTTGATTTTATAATTGGATTATAGTAATCAATGTAATTGAGGTTAATTGATTTAAATTATATTTGATTGTATAGTTGGACTTTGGACTATAATAATCATTATAATATATAGTACCACAAATCGTTGATTAAATAGTTGGACTATTATAATCAAGATATAGTTGAAAGATTAGTGTTTAACATAATCCTGGGTGAAAATGTATTTAAACAACTTTAATTTTCAAATTGGGAATAAATTTCAGGATGGTCCTGGAAACTAATAATTTACTTTAATTGATAAAATAGTATTAGGCCTAAGCCTGGAGTTAAGCAAATAAGTGAACATGATATTTGGAATATTCATGTAATGATAACTTTAGTGCTTAATCCATTATACTTGTCATAGACTCCTTAATTTCTTTATCAGAACTAAGGATTAGATCCCTAAAGTATGATAATGAAATTAAAGGATCTTCATAGATTAGATCTTAGAAGTACTTTTATTACAATAGTAAACCCTTGGAGAGTTAATGACTATTCTCAAGGAGACAAAGTCAAAGTTTGCAATAAGGCAAGTAGCGCAAGGCGCACCTTACTTCGATATTCCAGAATGCCAAGGCTTGGCCAAAAGCTTCTAGAGTGTGGAAAAGGGCAAAGGCAAAATCATTATAATCTTCTAGGAAGATAAAAAGACATATCCCAATAAGGAATTGAAGACGAGCAAAGCTCTGACTTCAAATATGTTTGTCATAAATATGTTCACTACTAGTATTAAAATTAGATTTTAGATACTTAGTGTGATACATAAAATATGTACTGATATCAGAATCTGCTATGAGCAGGATACTGACTTCTATTGAGATTAATCTGCGAATTGAAAACGGGACGAAAGTCCCTGTTTTAACCGTAGATACCTAAGTTTAGGAACTACACTTTGGGTATGTACTTAAATTAGGAAACTGTTATAATGTAACTAGTTTGACTAGAAACATTATCTTTATATCAGTGTTTAATCTGTTGTGGATTTACCTTTATATTCTAGAACACTAAAGTGTTTTATTATATAAAGATGATATTGAGATAAACACATTAGATATGAATAACAGTATTTATATTTAGAATATAAATAAATCTCAAAACATGACAAACTAATAGCTCAAAACTGATTTGATCAGGTTGAAACTTGTATGTGGCATTGTTGTCAAGGACACAATTAAACAAGACTCGTATATCCACACTTTTGAAGAGTGGGTACTACGACTGATTTGATTCTAATCAAATAAAGTCTACGAATCTAGTTTATTGGGCAAAGTGCCTATAACACTATTTACTTCTTAAAATTGCAAATGCCACCGATCTATTGGCCCTCGGTCATAGTGACGTAAGTGGGCCCATGTCTAACTAGGCTAGAGATGCATATGAATGTTTCGTGACCTTTACAGATGTGGCATCGCGTTATAGTCACGTGTTTCTTTTGAAACACAAATCAGAAACTTTTAAAGTTTCGACACGAAATAGACAAACAGATCGGCTAAAGTATTAAACCATCACGGTTTGACCATGATGAAAATACTTAAGCAATAAGTTTTTCATATACTTGAAAGAGTATAGTATTATTTCAATGAGGACTCCTCCCGGAACACGTCAGTTTGACGGTGTGTCCGAAATGAGAGACCAAATTTTGTTGGACATGATAAGGTTAATCATGATTCGCTATGAGCTACCATTTCCTTCAACGGATACGCAAAACAGTGCAGAACTTATTTTGAATAAGGTTCCTTAAAAATCGTTTGACTGATTTCATATTAGATATGAACAGGAAAGAAACTGGGTTTTTCTCATTCCTGAATATTTGGGTATGATAGGCATATGTTTGGTTGATACCAAACTAAAACCCAAATCGGATAAGTGCCAATTGTATGTTATCCTAGGGATACCAAAGTATAGTACTTATACAACTCACGAGAGAACAATGTAATTGTTGCTCGCCATGCGGTTTTCCTAAGAGGAATGCCTATATGCAGTGGTAAGTGGGAGGATAGTAAAACTCGATGAAAATCAGAGTAATATTATTCCAGGCGTCGAATCCTTATTGGAACACAAATAGTTCATCAAGGATGAAACTACACCAATAATCTTCGAATACACAAGAACCGCGTAGGTCGGAGAGAGTCAGAAAACAACCTGGGGTATGGGTTTCTGATCTTAGCTCATAAAGATGTCAATCTTTTGAGGAATACCAACTGACTACGTAAGAGGAAGTGATACAAGGTATCGACTCCCTATTATGGAAAAGTGCCATAAAGTCTGAAGTGGATTCCATGTATACCAAATATGTTTAGACACTAGTTGATGTACCGCAAGGCATTGTGCCTATTGGTACTATATAAGTCTTCAAGGAAGACATACATAGATGGAAACATACCAACGTACTAAGCTAGGCTTGTAGCGAAAAGATAGAGTTATCAACATTGTGTTGATTGCGACGAAACCTTTTACCTGTTGCCATGGTAAATCCATTTAGATAATGCTTGCTAATGCTGCATGTTTCATTCATGAAATGTGGCAGCTGAATGCCAAAACCGCTTTCCTTAACGGAAATCTTTCGGAGGATGTTTACAACATCTTGACGGTTTTGTCGAACCATAACAAGAAAACTAGGTTTGCAGGTTATTCGATCCATAGATGGATTGAAGCAAGCATTAAGTTCTTGGAATTATCGTTTTGATGTAATCATAATGGTGTATGATTTAATTCAAAACGAAAATAATTCTTGTGTATATAAGGAGGTTAGTGGGAGCGCACTGACAGTGAATGTCATGAGTAATGATGATATATCATTTCTTGCAAATGATATTCCCATAATATAATCGGTGAAAGCTTGGCTTTCATGAATACGACAATAAGTCGTAACAACGATACTATAAAAGTTTGCATAACGGTACAATGAGCTGGAAATCTTCCAAGCAAGATACTGTTACAGAATAAACAACAAATGCGGGTTATTGCAGCAGCTGAGGCAGCAATAGAAGCCATTTGGGTCGATAACAAATCTAATTAGATTAGATATAGTTCTGTTAGCAGCTGAGCTATGCGTCAGCACAAGCTAAAGAATTAATGGTCTCATCATCAATCCAGATACATACTTCGATATTCATCTGATTCGTTCGGATCATACATCGTGGCGATGTGATGATCGAATAAATCGCATCAGATGATAATCATGTAAATCCACTGACGAAAACCTTTTCTCAGCAGTTTGAGCCAACCGTACATAGTTCGGGTGTTAGACACTCGAGTGACAGGCTATAGGCCAAGTGAGAGATTGTTGGACAATTATGACCCATTGCGTCACTATTTGTACAGATCATGGTGTTGTTGTACAAATTAACTATGTGACAAATGAGATTGCTCTCTTATCATTTGTGATTAGATCACCAAGATGTATAAATGATATGAGGTCCTTATGATTTGTTCCTGGATTGAGAATGATATGAGACAGTATCAGTCCATGAAGGATAAATCATTAAATATCCCTAGTCAGAGTATTATCGAGATTGGACATCGGTAAATGCGTAAAAGACTAGTATTACACTTGTGCACGTTGTGAGGGCACAACATCATAGTTCTAATATATTTGGGTATATGATACTAATGTAAGTGTGATAGGAGGTTGTGTTTTACCGATGATACGGGAAACAGCTTCGCTCTGGATAGACCCCGCAGAATCCGATTAGTAGTATGATTATGTGTCTATGGAAGTCTGCATTCAGGGTAGGTGTATTTGGTCTTAACCTGAGACTTGCACCGCTAATACTTGCGACAATCAATATGCTTTGGTTGCGGTCGTCTAGGGCTTTAACAGGTTTTGTGTACGACTATTATGGGTATATTGAGAATCGTAGTGTGTTGGGTGTGATGTCAAGATGTAAATATCACTCTAGTCATTGTGGAGATGATGGTCACGTAGGATACAGAACTTGTTCTCTTATATGCTCGAGCTATCGGGATATTATAAATAGGTCATGTTTATCCGATTATAGAGACTAGTTACCAGAGATCTTATATGTGCTTTGTACGGGGCAGACACAATTCTAGCCCTAGGCCTAGCACGTGACATCTGATACTGGATCGAAATACGCAATACTACGTATACTACGCCTGATATAGATCCTTTATTCCTGTAAGGGTATTTCTGGAGAATTGGTTAGGCATGGCGCTTTGGTAGAAGCCAACATTGTCTTGTAAATCGGTATAAACATAGTACTTGGTACTTACGTGTTCGGATAGTCCGACGACCGTATTTACTGCCAACATATTCAGGGATCTCATGGGTCGCTTCCCGAAGATTCACCGATGATGTATGACACGCACTTTAATTAATCTGGGATTAATTTGATGAGAGAGAAAATTAATCTGGGATTTGTTACGAAGATATTTTATATGGGATAAAATATTAATTTAAGAGAGAGAACGATTAATTTGGAATTAATCGATAAAATAAGATATTTGATATATTATACGAAATTGGATTTCGACACGGAATTGAAATTAGATTTTAATTTCGGCGAACGAGTTAATTTAGAATTAATTCGTTAGCGACGTGAATAGTGATTTCGCTAGGCATAATCATTTAATTACGTTGCAACAGAAAATTCATTCATTCGAAATTAGCGAACCCGAGCCCGAGTGTGTTTGCGAGCGCATTCGCATTTCGAATTCGAATGCGGCACACAAGTCACATCAAGCATCAAATCGCTAGTCACATCAAGTGTCAAATCACATGTCACTTTGAGTGATGTGACAATTTGATTGATTGATTGAGTGATTGATGTGGTAGTTGAAAAACATTAATTGGTTTTTGCTTTTTGACTTTTGGTAAATGGAAAAAGTGTTTTTGGTATTTGATTTTTGGAAAAACAAACATATAAAAACATTTTTCTTCTCTCTCTCCACGACTTACGGTTTCTAGGAAACCCATCTATTTCCCTCCTCTTCTCTCACGGCTTTGAGCCATCTTCTTCTTTCTTATTGCATTTCTGATTCTGCCGAATACAAGAAGAGAAGTAAAAGAGTGATTTTGTTGCAAAATCAAAGTGCTAGCACACAATGAGTCTTCCTAAGGTGATAGGGAACCAATTTCGTGAGCTTGGAATCACAAAGCTTGGAGCTTCAATGGAGGACATCCATGGCCGAATCTTGGAGGAGCCACACCACCCACTGCCGAGCAGTACACTACAGAACAAGGAGCCCACTGCCGAGAGTTCAAGGGGCTTGAAGGCTTGTGTTCATCGCGTCGCAAGATCCGTTCAATGTGAGTATGATTTCACCATTCTCCTTTGTGTATTCACATGCGTTTTTTGCTTGATTTCATTCTTGGGACCTTAATAGAAACCAACATGAACCGCTAGAACCGTAAGGTTCCAGCGGTTTCGATCGGTTCGCGTTGGGGTGGAACCCCACCCAACTAGTCGTTCATGATTCCGATCCGAAACCGGTTGGAACCGAAATCGTGCGGTTCCAACCGGTTTGGTTCCGAAACCGTGGCCGGGTCTAATGGTACGGGAACAGCTTCACTCTGGATAGACCCTCGGAATCCCATTGGTAGTGTGACTATGTGTCTATGGGAATCCGAATAAGGGTAGGTGTATTTGGTCTTAATCTGAGACTTGCATCGTTAATACTTGCGACAATCAATACGCTTTGGTTTTGATCGTCCGAGACTCTAACAGGTTCTTTGTACGCCTCTTCTGGGTTTATTGAGAATCGTAGTGTATTGGGTGTGATGTCAAGAAGGAAATGTCACTTCAGTCATATGGAGATGATGATCACGTAGGGATACAAAACTGGTACTCTAATATGTTGCAACTATCGGGATAATATGACAAGGTCATGATTATCCGATTAAAGAGACTAGTTGGTAGTGATCCGATATATGCTTCATATGGGGCAGACACAATTCCGGCCTAGCATGTGACATCCGATGCTGGATCGTAATACGCAATACTCAGTATACTACGCCTGGTATAGATTATGTATTCCTTAAAAGAATATTTCTGGAGAATTGGGTAGGCACGGTGTTTTGCTAGAAGCCAACCATGTCTTGTAAATCGGTAAGAACGTGGTACCAGGTACGCATGTGTTCAGATAGTCCGACGACCGGATTTACTACCAACATATCCAGGAATCTCATGGGTCACTTCCCAAAGATTCACCGATGACGTTTGACTCGAACAGAATTAATCTGGGATTAATTATGAGAGAGAGAAAATTAATCTAGGATTAATTACGGCAAGAAATTATCTGGGATAAAATTTGGAAAGAATATAGAGAACGATTAATTTGGAATTAATCGATTGAATAATATATCAATATATTATTGAAATTAGATTTCAAAGCGGAATTAAAATTGAATTTTAATTCGGGCGAACGAATTAATTTAGAGTTAATTGTAAGCGACTTAATAATAATTTTGCTAGGCATAATTATTTAATTAAATTATATTTAATTATGTCGCAACAGAAAATTAGTTAATTCAGAATTAAACGAACTCGAGCCTGAAGTGTGTTAAGCGGGCCCACTCGAAGTTTGACTTTTAAAGTGGGGCCCACCAACTCAAATCATTAGTCAACTTTATTTACTTTTTGGTGATAGAAGTTGGTGGTGATTTGGTTGATAACTTGTAAAACACATTTTGTCATTTGAATGACATATACCAAAATTTGATTTTGGTAAATTGTAACTGACTTTTGGAAAATCATATACACAAAACATTAAAAGCTCTCTTCTCTCCCCTCAAGTGCCGATTGCATCTTTTCCTCACTTAGAATTTTTTTTGTAAATTTTCTTCTTGCTAGCACATTCTAGGAGTCATTCAAGGTGTTAGGGAAACCAATCCTTGAGTTTGGAACACAAAGAAAAGGCTTGGAGCTCTTCTTCTTCATCAAATGTTTTGAACTTTCAACATCTAATGAAACCGATCAATGTAAGTTTTTTCCGCAACTTCTTTGAGTATTCACATGAAATCATGACTTAGAAGATCTTGGCATGTTCTAGGAACCCGACAATGGTATCAAAAGCCTTTTCTAAGTATGAAATGAGCTTAGGGTTTATATACTTCAATTTTGGGTTTTTATGTTTTGAGCATGATTTCTTCAAATTGATTGTTTGGATGTGCTTGGATGATGATGAATTAGATTTATGCATCTTAAAATTTGAGAAAAATTGATTGGATAATTTTTCCCTAAATTCCTTGAGAATGCCGAAACATGAACCCTAGGAGTATCATGGTGATTTTTGATTTTAGACCATTGGATGTGTTTAACAGCATGAAATAAATTGATTGTTGATTTAATTGGATTGAAATCAAATTAATTGAAATTTTATGCATATTGCCGTGACTTGAGAAGCATGATATAGATTGATTTCGCTTCAATTTGTGTTGGACATGAGTTGATAAATTAAAGCATGATTAATTAGTTTAATTGGTGTTTTGGAAATATTGGTTTAACTAATTAATTATGGCTAAAACACTTTAATTAAAAAATTAATGTGAAATTTGGAATTTGTATTAATTAAAATTAGTCTTTATTTTTAAATTGGGCTAATATTGTTGTATTTGGGCTTAATGGGCTTGGTTGGGCCAAGTTGGTTTAGGACAATTGGATTGGATCCAAATTGGGCCTAAAACCATTCCATAAAGTCCAAATAGAGAAATTGAGCCTTTAATATTTAATTGGGCCTAATGAGCCAAAATTGATTTTATGGCAAAGGGTGATTCCTTATTGGGCTTTGGTTGCCAAAGTGCATGCCTTAAGAATTAATTAAAAGCCCATTGGACTTTAATTAAATTGACATTGGATGTTAATTGGGTCTTTGAGACCCAAATTAGATTGGATTTAGAATCTAAGTCTAAAAGGCACAAATATAAGTGTAAATATTTAATTTGGAATTAAATTAGAATTAGTATTGAATACAAATTAAATTGGATTTAAAATTGTAGTTCAATATAATTCAAGAATACGTACTTTGAGTACTTATTCTTAAAACGAGTTGGACTCGCGCAAATCAAATCGTTGTTGAACATTAGATGGTCATTAATTAAAAGATTAATTAATTAGATTAGATTGATTGAATAACATACTTTGTGTGAATACATGGATGTATTGTATGAATAATGTATATCAGATGGATATTAGAAGGGTGAGGGCAATTTTGGAAATTGTTGTAATAATTTAGAATTTATTAAATTGGACCTGCGTGTCCAGCCTTATATATCTTGACTCTTTGTATTTCTCTTCTCACCAATTCCCCTCAATGTTAATGAGGTTTATTTATTGTATTATGTAATGGGTAGAAGTTAGAATAGTGCTAGCCGGGGAGAGGAAATGGAGAGATTTGTTCTAGGAACAATTTGTTAAATATCCATCCGCATATCATTATTATTTATTTCGCTCCTTATTATGCTTTTAGAATGCATGCTTAAGGGTGTATGATGAGACCTAATCAAAGATAATAAATTGGTTGCCAATTTACGCGAAAAACCCTCAAACAAATATTAAGTGAATTCCTTCCATTGAGTGGTTGTCTCTCAAGATCCAAGATTGGCATTGGTTTGTTGGCCAAAGTCAAGATCAATGTCCATCGCAGATGTGTTTGAACCACGAAGGCTTTATTATATATCGCATGTATTGGGCAGTTGTGACTTGTTGGCCAAAGTCAAGGTCACTTCTTGTTCATCGACGTGGATTACGAAGCTTTCCCATTGTCAATGGGTCTCGCTTAACTGGAATCATGAAGCTTGTTGAACCAAAACCAAGGTGTAGGCACTGCATTTTTGCATGTGAGTCCCTATGATGAGTCTCATTTGGAGACACTCCTTTTAAGTCACGGAAGTCGCAGGAAATAGACGTCGGAATGGGAAATTCAGAATAGGCATGTCATCAGATTCATTTCACAAGTTCACTGTTTTCATTTGTGCTGCGTTCGTTACTTCGTTCGAACGTCAGACAGATTGCGGGCGTTCGTGTAGCGTTCGAAGAGGCGTTCGAACGGCGTCGGTATTTCTGGTTTTGCTGCTAGCCTCACACCCAAGCCCAATTAGCCCACCAAAGCCCATAAAACACATCCAAATTATTAAAATGCATATTTAACACATGATGAAATTAAATTAAATAATTAATTAAGTCATATACCAAATTAAATAAAAAATTAAATAAAATCATGCCTAATTAAAATCAATCAACAAATTATATTCCCAATCAAGAATATTTTTATTCCTAATTAAAAATATTGTATTCCTAACTTAACAAATATCATGCCTAAACAACGCAAATTAAATATATTGACTTCCTAAATTGAACTAATTTTGTCCCCCAATCAATCTTAGGCTTTCCTTGCATGACACAAAATCATATCCTCCATTAAATGCCAAATCCCTTCATTGTCAAGCAAGATTTAACCCTAGGCCTTTGCCTATAAAAGGAACCCAATTCAAACCCTTGAGACCCCCTAACTGATTCATAGAAGAAAAACCTCTCTCCAACTCTCACATTCACGCATACCAAACAAAAAGAAAAGAATTTTCTCTCATCCTCCACCCTTGCTTTACCGAAAATCACAGCCATAAACACCATCCACCCACGCCAACAAACCATCTAAAACAGTAACTAAAAAGCCACACTTTTAATCCCCAAAACAGTAACCAAAAATATGCATTTTAAGCCTTCAAAAAGACCCAAAACAGTAGCCAGAACACCCAAAAATAGTAACTAAAATATAGCAGTTAAAACGTGACAAACAGTGACCAATATAGCAGTAAAACAGCAGCGAAACGGAGCAAAAATAGTAGCTTGAGCAGCGAAATAGCGAGGAAAAATGCGAACCAGTGAACCATAGGAGTTGTGAAGTGTTAGCCCTTCCCACGATCGTGTACCGTACATCCGAGAGGTGATTTAAAAGGTTAGACCTGAGGGCACTTTTTCTATTTATTGTTTTTCAATTTTTTATTGTTTTATTCGCATGAGAGTCGTTTGTGGATGCATGTTGTGGCTTTGAATAAAATGGAAAATGTGTCGCCTCTTGTGGTATATAGGATGGAAACCCGGACATAAATTTCATAGCCGATTCCGAATGGACGGTAGTATGATCTGTACTCGGGATACAACTCCACGTACCACTTGAATAAACGGCGCATATTTCGTTTTATGTTGTTGTGATTTGTTATTCGCTACTTGATTTCCGCATGTTATTTGTTTATGTAATGATGAGATAAAGCGCATGGGCTTAGTAAGTGCTATTAAAGGTCCTCTATTTTGAGAGGTTAAAATCTTTTACCACGATGCTTTGCCGCGCCGGATAATGTATATTCGATTGGATGCGAGATATGTTCAATCAGATACACGAAGTCCGATATCTTAGTCTTTACTTTTTATATATGTCTTGTGTTGTTTGCGCATGAGCTTAGTAAGTGCGATTAAAGGTCCTCTATTTTGAGAGGTTAAAATCCTTTACCACGATGCTTTGCCACGCCGGATGATGTATAGTCGGTTGAATGTGAGATATGTTCAATCGGGTATATGAAGTCCGATATTGTTGTCTTTATTTTTATATGCATTATGATGTGATGCGCATGGGCTTAGTAAGTTGGATTAAATGTCCTCTATTTTGAGAGGTTAAAGAACCTTTACCAAGATACTTCGCCGTGCCTTTTATTTCATTATTCGCTTTTCTCTATATGTCATCTTCATGCATAATCATGCATCATGTTTCAATGCGCATGGGCTCATCGAGTTGGATTAAAGGTCCTCAATTTTGAGGGATAAAAAGCCTAAGGGCTACATTTGCCACAACGATTTACCGCGCCTTTTATCCTGTTATTATTGATTAGGTGTCATCTATTCATCCGTTCATGTATGTGTCATGCTGTTTACTGTATTTTGGGGGTCACTGCTGTAACCCCGTTCCAACGCATTTCAGAACGCCGCACGAACGCATGTTTTCTGTCTCAGTATGTTCGAACGCGTTCACAAACGCAACTCGAATGCGCATGCATTTTGTCTTATCATGCATCAGGTCTTATTTCTGTTCGAACGCGTTTTCGAACGCCATACAAACGTGAGCATTCTATTTCATTTCTGTTCGAACGCATTTACGAACTCTACTCGAACACGAACCTTCTGTTTACCGTTCGAACGCATTTACGAACGCTACTCGAACACGCATGCATTTGTTTCATCAGGTCTGGTCCCGTTCGAACGCGTTATCAAACGCCACACGAACGAGAACCTTATGTTTACCACTCGAACTCTACACGAATGCACATACACTGAACTGAGTCCTCTTCATCATATTTTATGCATAATTCCCCATATTAGTTATCCCTTTGTATTATGAACCTGATTGCTTCTCTTTAATATGCATGCTTGTATAATTATTACATGTTTCCGCTTCCATGGTTATCAATGCAATGTGTTTGTGAAATTATGTGTTCGACGTTATTCCGATTTGCTTTCATGCGTGATTGTACAATTATTATCTACTGGCATGCCTATGATGGAATGTAATGTGCTTATAACATTGTATGCTAGCCGTATTTACCTTTATGCATGTAAATTCGGACATAGATTCAATGTAAATGGGTTGTATGCAAACTTAAAAATGTGTTACATGTGAACTTTAATGAACCTTTGATTTATGCATGCGGACTTGGAAATAGATTATCCTTGGAAATATGTTGCTTAGGCTTGGTTAGATTATTGTACAAATCACTTTATTACAAGTGGCATAAGTAAGGGACCATTCCGAACCCAACGATTTGAGGTCTTCCCTTGCGAGGGGTGAGTGCGGCCTTAAATCTCATTTTCCCGGTTCACACCGGGTGGCGACTCCATTATTCTCCGGTTTAGTCCCCCACGGGCTACTCCGTACTCCCAATAAGGGCCGCGAGCCCGGGACAGCATGTGTCGCCCAGTTTCTGTGTTCCCACAGTCTGGCGACTCCACTGGGGATAGAGAATCGGCCCCGAAATAATGTCTTGTAATATTATGATTTGTACTTTAATTAACCGTGTCTACTGTGGGATAAAATGGGTTTAATCAAAGGCACTTTTAAGGCCGGGTAATGGTTTGGTGTCTTCCTTCATTCACTACCTTTCTATAACGAAAAGCTGTGAAGGCACCTAAATAATCATTTACTTGTAGCCTATTGTGATAGACTAATTTAGAGGACTCGTTGTGTATTCCTGTCACCAAGCGATAAGAGCCTAAGAGGCTAGGGTACTTAAGAGAGCCTCGCTCCACCCTCCCTCTGGGGAATCTACAACGGGAAGTCCATTTGACAGTCAGTCACACACCATAACTCATTGGCACGTACCTTAAGGTATAAAAAAGGTGCGCTCACTTGGTCGCTCGAACCCTTGAGTGGGGAGACCTAGTTGTGGGTAATCCTTCGCCAGCGAGAGTCTTTGTCTACACTCCCGCAAACCCACACGTAGACCGGAATTGTATGGCCTATAGCAACTATTTCCTTGTGCTTGTGGACCATCCTCATTTGGATGCAGTTGGACTTCTTGTCAGAAATGCGAACTTGTTGGGCCATTTAAATTGGGACGAGTTCGTATCCTATGATAATTGGGCCAAAAGCTTCTGAAATGTTGATGGGCCACCCTGTAGAAATTATTTTTGTATGATTGTGTTTGGGAACATTGTCATTGGATCCATTCAGACCTTTTATCATGGGATATGGGCTTGTTGGGCCATTTAAACTGGGACAAGAACGTATCTTATGGTGATCGGGCCAAAAGCTTCCAAAACACGAATGGGCCATTATACGTTCGGGTTTAGGAACGTTATCATTTGGATACGATTGGGCTTCTTTCCATGATATGTGAACTTGTTGGGCCATTTAAACTGGGACGAGTTCACTCCTATAACAGTTAGCCCAAAAGCTTCTAAAATGATGATGGACCGATTTGTGTGGAAATTTTAATAAGTTGATATATCCTTGTATCGCATGCATCTCATTCATCTCATGCATACATATCATGTTAACACCATCTATGTCTATAAAAGACATCATAGATTCTTGTTGGGTTAGGAAATATAGAAGGCTCACTAAAAGACCGGTAACAGATATGAGTACATCCGATAATGAGGTATCCCAGATAGATCAGTTGGAAAACGGTCTCGCCAAAATGACTGAACAATTACAAGCATTGACTACTGATGTGGCTGGTATGGCTGTTCCCCGTGCTGGGGGAAATTCTGAGAATGTGAGGCGCGAGGAGCCTCCGAATGGGTTGGCGGATGATATCCCCGCTTTTGATGATGACCTGGCAGAGTATACAATAGGCAGAGTGATTGGGTCTCATGCAGAATTTCAGAAGCTTCGAGATCAGGTTGAAACAGTTACCCGTAAAATGAAGGTAAACATGAAGAGTTGTTAGATTATGAGGCAATGACCTTCGAAGAACAGTTGCCTGCTCAGTTCAAGATGCCGGATATGGCTAAGTTCAACGGGAATGGGGATCCAAGGGTTCATCTCCGTGAGTATGTATCAGTTATGTGTTATGTGGGTTTAACAAAGCGACAGATGCAGAAGATCTTTGGAATGTCACTCGAGGGGGCACCGATGGTATGGTATCACAGCCTTGAGAAGAAAGTAAGGGAAGATTGGAGGGAATTGGCTGATGCACTCCTGAAACAGTATGTCACGGACTTGGAGATAGATCTATCTCTCCGTGATCTGGAGAACACCAGGCAGAAACCGAAAGAGAGTTTCAAGGAGTATGTGGACCACTGGAGAAGCCATCTCTTAAAGATGCAGACCAGGCCCTCAGAGAAGGACTAGATAAAAATGATCATCAAGGGCACCAAGCCCTCCATCTATGGGAAGCTAAGGAGGATGACCTCCATGATTACTGATTTTCGATAGTTGAGGGAAACTGTCATGGATATTGAGGAAGAAGAGGCCGAGAATAGAAAATTCTATGGTCTGAATAGGAGGCCCATTGGGGGGACATCGGGAACAAAGCCCATTTCTGCTGAGATTAGTGCTATCCGAAACCGGAGATTCTCCAACTTGGGTAGACCCTTTGTTGGATAAAATGACCCATAGCATCACTATTTGCACAGATCATTGTGTTGTTGTAGCAAATTAACTATGTGACAAGGAAATTGCACTCTCATCATTTGTGATTAAATCACCATAGATATATAAATGAAGAGAGTCCATATGATTAGTTCCTGGATTGAGATGATATGAGACAGTATCAGTCCACGAAGGATTAATCATTAAATATCCCTAGCCGAGTATTATCGAGACAGGACATCAATAATGCAGAATAGGCTAGTATTGCACTTGTGCGCGTTGTGAGGGCACAACGGTATAGTTCTCATATATATAAGTATTGGATACTTATGCAAGTGCGATAGGAGGTCGTGTTTCACCGATGGTACGGGAAACAGCTTCGCTCTGGATAGACCCCTCGGAATCCCATTGGTATTATGACTATGTGTCTATGGGAGGCCGAAATCAGGGTAGGTGTGTATGGTCTTAACCTGAGACTTACATCGCTAATACTTACGATAATCGATAGACTTTGGTCTTGGTGGTACAGGGCTTTAACCGGTTCAGCGTACACCACTTCTGGGTTTATCATAGAGGGTCGTAGTGTATTGGGTGTGATGTCAAGACGGAAGTATCACTTCAGTCATATTGGAGATGATGTCACGCTGGATACGGTACTAGTGCTCTTAAGTGTTGTGCAACCAATCAGGATATTGTGACCAGGTCATGAATATCTGATTATAGAGACTAGTTACCAGACATCCGACATGTGCTTCGGACGGGGCAGACACTTATCCAGCCCCAGCCCTAGCACGTGACTATCCGATACTGGGCCGATATACACAATACTACGGTATACTACGCTTGATACAGATCTATAGATTCCTGTAAGAATATTTCTGGAGAATTGGGTAGGCATGGCGCTTTGCTAGAAGCCAACCTTGTCTTGTAAATCGGTATGAACGTAGTACGAGGTACTTAAGTGTTCGGATAATCCGACGACCGTATTTACTGCCCAACATATCCGGAGATCTCATGGGTCACTTCCTGAAGATTCACCGATGATGTATAACTCGCACTTTAATTAATCTGGGATTAATTAGAAGAGAGAGAAAATTAATCTGGGATTAATTGCAGAGATATTTTATCTGGGATAAATATTAATTAAAGAGAGAGAACGATTAATTTGGAATTAATCGATAAAATAATATATTCGATATATTATAAGAAATTGGATTTCGACTCGGAATTAAAATTAGATTTTAATTCGGGCGAACGAATTAATTTAGATTAATTCGTTAGCGACGTGAATAGTGATTTCGTTAGGCGTAATCATTTAATTACGACGCGACGGAAAATTCGTTAATTTGGAATTAGCGAACCCGAGCCCGAGAGTGATTGCGAGCGCATTCGCATTTCGATTTCGAGCGTGGCACGCAAGTCACATCAAGCGTCAAATCGTTAGTCACATCATGCGTCAAATCAATTGTCACTTTGAGTGATGTGACTTGACAACATGTCACTTTATTAAAGTGATGTGATGTACTTAAAGTAAAAAGTAGAAATGTTGAAAAGCATTAATAGACTTTTGCTTTTTAACTTTTGATATATATGAAAAATGATTTATATATTTGTTTTTGTTTTTGGAAAATAAATAAATATATAAACCAAAAATCATTTTCTCTCTTCACTCACCACTCACGGTCTTCTCCTTTTCCCTCTCTTTTCATCTTCCTCTCCTTCACGGCTTCAAGCCGATTTTTCTTCTCTAAATCTTTTGGTTAGACCGAAATTTTGAGAAGCAAAATTGAAGATGAGTAGTGCTAGCACACACATTGGGTTATATTATGGTGATAGGGAAACGAATTTGTGAGCTTGGATTTATTTTTGGAGCTTGAAGCTTTGAGCTTCCATGGAGTCATCAATGGCCGAATTTAGAAGGCATCAAAACAGCCCCAACCGAGCATCACAGCAGCTTAATGGAGTCCAAAACCGAGCTTGGAGGGAGGCAAAAACGCAACTTGTTCTTCCTAGCATCAAACCCATCAATGTGAGTATGTATTCCGCCTACTCCATTGTGTATTCAACTCGTTTTTATGCATGTTTGTGATCCTTGGGACTTGATTGAAACTCAACAATGGTATCTTGAGCTATTGGTTGCATAAAACGAATTAGGGTTTTTGAGCAAAATTTGGGGCTTTTTGATTTAAGCATGATTTTAACAAATTGTTTGTTTAAGAATGCTTGTATATGAATAAATTAGAGTTATATGTAATCAATTTGAAAAAAATTAATTGGATTGATTTTCCCCAATTTGCTTACTGTTGGCCAAAACTTTAAATTGGGTAAAATCGATTTTGATGTTTTGATTAAATTGATTGTTTAAGCATGCTTGGATGATGTTTAATTGAGATTGTGCATGATCAATTTCAAGAAATTTGGTTGGATCCAATTTTTCCCAAAATTGAAGTTGACCGAAAATATGAACCCTAAATTGGCTTGGCATTATTTTGTTTTTTTGATCATGGGTGACTTAAAACAATTGGGTAATGTTGTTTTGAAGTTCAATTGAATTGAATTTTGATTTGGAACAATTTTTCCCTTTATAAGTGGTTGGCCGAATTCAATTGGACATAAAATTCATTGTGATTTGTTGTTTGATTCATTGGATTAGTTGAATTGATTTTGGTTAAATTATGATTGTGGATTCAATTGGATTGAAACCGAATCGAATTGAAAAACCCCTAATTGCCGAGACTTGAAAGCATGTAAATTGGGTTTGATTTTAATTGAATTGTGTTGGACACTATTTGGTTGTTAAAGTGCATGATTATTAGGCTAATTGATGTTTTTAGAAATGTTTAATTGGGTAATTGATTGTGTATTACACTTAGCTTAATTAATTGTGAAATTTGGAATTTTATAAGTTATTAATTTGGGCTTGATTTTGGAAATTGGGCTTGTTAGGTTGTAATTGGGCTTTTGGGCTTTGTTGTAACAAAGTTGGGTTTAGGCAAAATTGGTTGGATCCAATTAGGCCCAAACCGAATCCAAAAGGTCCAATTATGACTTAATGGACCTTAATTATTTAATTGGGCCTAATGGGCCAAAATTAATTTAAGGCTTATGGGGTAACTCCCGGATTGGATTTTGGTATCGGTTTGACCCGAGTTGACCAAAAGTCCACGCCTTAAGAAATTAATTAAAAGCCCATTGGACTTTAATTAAATAAACATTGGACGTTAATCGGGCTTTGAGACCCGTTGCGATTAAATTTGGAATTTAAGTCGTAAAGGTTCGTTAATAAAAGTGTAATATTTAATTTGGAATTAAATAGTGAATTAGAATTAAATGCGTATTAAATTGGATTTAATTATGTAATTTAATTTAATTCAAGAATTCGTACTTTGAGTACTTGTTCGCAATACGAGTTTGACTCGAACAAAATCAAATCTTTGTTTGAACATTGGATGATCACTAATTATCAAGATTAATTATTTGATTAGATTGATTGATAACATGCTTGTATGAATACATGGTTGTGATGTTTGAATAATGTATATCGGATGGATATTAGCCGGGTGGGGCGATTTTGAAAATTGTAATAAATTTGATTTATTAATTGGACCTGCGTGTCCAGCCTTATCTCCTATTTCTTTGTATTCTCTTCTCACCTATTCCCCTCCATGTAAATGAGGTTTCTTTAGAAGTGTAGTGTAACGGGTAGAAGTAAATACATGTGCTAGCGGGAGAGAGAAAATGAGAGATTTGATCTAGGATCAATGTGTAAAATATCCATCCGCATATCATTATTATTTTACATATGCGCTTTATTATGTGTTTAGAATGCATGTTTAAGGGTGTATGATGATGAGACCTTAACAAAGATAATTAAATTGGTAGCCAATTTGCACGCGAAAAACCCTCGTTAAATATCAAGCGTTTATTTTCCTTCCATTGAGTGATTTTACTCAAGATCCGAGATTGGCAGGGGTTGTTGGCCAAAGTCAAGCCCTTGTCCGTCGAAGATGTGTTTTAATCACGAGGCTTTGTTCCATATCGGTGTCGTGTCCAAGTTGTGGTTTGTTGGCCAAAGTCAAGACCACTTCTTGTCCATTGACATTGATTACGAAGCTTCCATGTCAATGGGTCCGCGCTTGACTGGGATCACTAGGTTTGTTGTGCCAAAGCCAAGGCCTAGTTGATTCAGAGGAAAAAGGTTAGGGTATACATTCGATGTATAGGCATATATAAGATATATGTTTGGGACTTGGATGTCCACCTACTGGATCTAGGAGTTGGATGAGATCCAATTGATCTTCGAGATCTACCTAGTTAATTATCATACAATTTGTTGGCCAAAGTCAAGATTGTGTGATATTTAACGGGATCCTAGCCCACTAGGAAAACACGGTTTCCCGAGTACTCGACAGAGGGTTAGAGGCTCGACGAAAAATAGTGGGAGGCAAGATTGAATTTGCAATACTCGTTCAATTACTCGCCATACGCGCTCATTTAAATTATTTCGTCGTATATTAAATGTTAGTTGGACTAATATTTAAATTGTTTTTTAATAAACAGTTGGACTGTATTATACTTGATTATATATAATTGGATTATATTAATCAATATATTTGAATTAATTAATTTCAGTTTACAGTTGATTTTATAATTGGATTATAGTAATCAATGTAATTGAGGTTAATTAATTTGGATTATATTTGATTATATAGTTGGACTATTATAATCATTATAATATATAAGTACCACTAATCGTTGATTAAATAGTTGGACTATTGTAATCAAGATAAAATTGAAAAGTTGGATATTTAAATATAATCTGGGATTAAAATATTTTAAATGATTTAATTTTCAAATTGGGAATAAATAATAGGTTACTTTATTTGATAAAATAACTTATTATACCTTAAGCCCAAAATTAAGCAAAATAAGTAGAGCATAAAATCTTTGGAAGATTTATGTGATGATGACTTTAATGCTTAATTTAATATACTTGTCATAAATCTAATTTTAGATTTAAGAAGTATTAAAATTGCAATTTATAATTCTTGGAGAATTAATTGACTATTCTAGAGGAGATAAAGTCAAAGTTTGCAATTGGGCATGTAGCACGAGGTGCACATCGTTTCGATATTCTAAAAACCCAAGGCTTGGCCTAAGGTTCTTAAAATATTGAAAAGGATAATTGACATATCCCAAAGTGACTACCATTTGGATATGGCAGACACGAAGGAATTAAAGAAAGGGCGAGGCTCTAACTTTAAAATATTTGTCAAAGTTATGTTCACAGCTAGTATTGAAATTAGATTTTAGAATACTTAGTGTGGTACATAGAATATATGTATTGATGTTCAGAATCTGCTTTGAGCTGGATACTGACTTCAAGCCGAGATTTCTCTGCGAATCGGAAACGGGACGAAAGTCGCTGTTTCGACCGTAGATACCTAAGTTTAGGAACTACCCTTTGGGTATATACTTAAATTAGGAACTGTTATAATGTAACTAGTTTGACTAGAGACATTATCTCTATATCAGTGTTTAATCCGTTGCGGATAAAACCTTTATATTATAGAACACTAAGTGTTTTATTATATAAAGATGATACTGAGATAAATACATTAGATGTAAATAACAGAATTTATATTTTGAATATAAATAAAATCTCAAACATATAAAATGACAAATAAATAGCTCAAATTGATTTGATCAATAGAGACTTATTTGTGGCATTGTTGTCTAGGACACAATTATACAAGACTCGTATATCCACACTTTTGAAGAGTGGGTACTAGGACTGATTTGACTATTCAAATAAGGTCTGCGAATCTAGTTTATTAGGTAAAGTACCTAAAATACTATTTACTTGGTAATAGTAAAAGTGCCACCGATCTGTTAGCCCTATTCATGGTGAAGTTAGTGGGCCCATATCTAGCTAGGCTAGATGTGAACATGAATATTTCGTGACCTTAACGGATGTGGCATCACGTTATGGTTATGTGTTTCTTTTGAAGAACACAAATCGGAAACTTTTAGAGTTTCGACACGAAATAGACAAACAGATCGGCTATAGTATTATGCCGCCACGGTAAGACCGTAATGGAAAATACTTAAGCAGTAAGTTTCATATATACTTGAAAGAGTATAGTATTCTTTCAAATGAGGACTCCTCGGAACACGTCAAAGTGACGGTGTGTCCGAACGGATTAACCGAATCATGTTAGACATGATAAGGCTAATCACGAGTCGCTCTGAGCTACTATTTCCTTCAAAGGATATGTATTAACAGTGCAAAACTTATTTAGAATAAGGTTCCATAAATCTGTTTGACAGATGTCATATAGGATATGAACAGGGAAAGAAACGAGGTTTCTCATTCCTGATAATTTGGGTATGCCAGGCATAACGTTTGGATGATACCAAACTAAGGACCCAAATTGGATAAGTGCCTATATAGGTTATCCTAAGGGAAACCTTAAGTATAGTACTTGTAAATCTCACATGAGAACAATGTGATTGTTGCTCACCATGCAGTTTTTCCTGAGAGGAATACCGATATGCAGTGGTCAGTGGGAGGATAGTGATACTCGATGAAAATCGGAGTAATACTGTTCAAGGCACGAAGTCCTTAATGGAACACAAATAGTTCATCTATGATGAATCTATACCATTAATCTTCAAATACACAAGACACTCGTAGATCGGATAGAGTCAGAAAACAACCTAGGGTATGGGTTTCTGATCTAACCTCATAAAGATGTCAATCTTATGAAGGTATACCAACCGACTACGTTTTGAGGAAGTGATACAAGGTATCGACTCCCTATTATGGCAAAGTGCCATGAATCCGAAATGGATTCCATGTATAACAACTATTTGGATACTAGTTGTTGTACCACAAGGCATTGTGCCTATTGGTACATTAAACGTCTTCAAGGAAGACATACATGGAAGGCAACATACCAACGTACAAAGCTGGGCTTTTCACGGAAAGGTATCGTTATCAACATTGTGTTAATAACGGTTCAACCTTTTACCTGTTGCCATGGTAAATCCATTTTGAAGATGCTTGTTGATAACTGTGTATTTCATTTATGAAATGTGTCAGTTAGAGATCAAAATCGCTTTCCTGAAAAGGAAACCTTTTGGAGGATGCTTAACAACATCCTGACGATTTTGTATAACCGACAAACAAGGTTTGCAGGTTATTCGATCCATGTTTGGATTAAGCAAGCATAAGGTTCTAGGAAATTATCGTTTTGATGTAATCATAATGGTTTATGATTTAATTCAAAACGAAATAATTCTTGTGTATATAAGGAGGTTAGTGGAGAGGCACTGATAATGAAATTCCCATAAAACAATCGGGTGAAAGCTTGGCTTTCATAAGAAATTCTCCGTAGAATTCTGGGGAGTAACAACCTTTATTCAAGGAATAAAGATCTACATGGATAGATTTGGAGTTGTTAACACTCTCTGGAAATTGTACATTTAAAATGTACTTGTATTGGTGTCTCATACGCTTTGAGCATATGGAGTCACAATCGGGTCAATCCAAGTGATAGTCACTGGATTGAAGATTATGAACATCTGTTAGTATCTGAGAGAACTAAAGATGTTGACTTAAACTATGGAGAGGAGAACTTGAAGTGACTGGGATCACTGCTGCAAGTTTCCAAACCGGTAAATAATACGGTACTATAAAAGTTTGAACACTGGGACAGTAAGCTGGAAATATTCCGAGCAAGATAACTGTTGCCGAATTAACAACAAATGCGGATTATTGCTGCAGCTGAGGCAGCAATGGAAGCCATTTGGATCGATAATAAATCTAATTAGATTAGATATAGTTCTTTTAGCAGCTGAGCTAGGCGTCAGCATAGGCTAAGGAATTAAAGGTCTCATCGACGATCCAGATATATACTTCTATATTCATCTGATTCGTTCGGATCATGCATCGTGGCGATGTGATGATCGTATAAATCGCGTCAGAAGATAATTACGAAAATCCGCTGACGAAAATCTTTTCTCAGCAATTTGAGCGAACCGTACATAGTTCGGGTGTTGGACACTTGAGTGACTGGCTATGTGCCAAGTGGGAGATTGTTGGATAAAATGACCCATAGCGTCACTATTTGCACATATCATTGTGTTGTTGTAGCAAATTAACTATGTGACAAGGAAATTGCACTCTCATCATTTGTGATTAAATCACCATAGATATATAAATGAAGAGAGGTCCATATGATTAGTTCCTGGATTGACATATATGAGACAGTATCAGTCCACGAAGGATTAATCATTAAATATCCCTAGCCGGAGTATTATCGAGACAGGACATCGATAATGCGGAATAGGCTAGTATTGCACTTGTGCGCGTTGTGAGGGCACAACGGCATAGTTCTCATATATATAAGTATTGGATACTTATGCAAGTGCGATAGGAGGTCGTGTTTCACCGATGGTACGGGAAACAGCTTCGCTCTGGATAGACCCCTCGGAATCCCATTGGTATTATGACTATGTGTCTATGGGAGCCGCCGAAATCAGGTAGGTGTGTATGGTCTAAACCTGAGACTTACATCGCTAATACTTACGATAATCGATAGACTTTGGTCTTGGTGGTACAGGGCTTTAACCGGTTCTGCGTACACCACTTCTGGGTTTATCAGAGAGTCGTAGTGTAGTGTATTGGGTGTGATGTCAAGACGGAAGTATCACTTCAGTCATATTGGAGATGATGTCACGCTGGATACGGTACTAGTGCTCTTAAGTGTTGCGCAACCAATCAGGATATTGTGACCAGGTCATGAATATCCGATTATAGAGACTAGTTACCAGACATCCGACATGTGCTTCGGACGGGGCAGACACTTATCCAGTCCCAGCCCTAGCACGTGACTATCCGATACTGGGCCGATATACACAATACTACGGTATACTACGCTTGATACAGATCTAATATTCCTGTAAGAATATTTCTGGAGAATTGGGTAGGCATGGCGCTTTGCTAGAAGCCAACCTTGTCTTGTAAATCGGTATGAACGTAGTACGAGGTACTTACGTGTTCGGATAATCCGACGACCGTATTTACTGCCAACATATCCGGAGATCTCATGGGTCGCTTCCTGAAGATTCACCGATGATGTATAACTCGCACTTTAATTAATCTGGGATTAATTAGAGAGAGAGAAAATTAATCTGGGATTAATTGCGGAGATATTTTATCTGGGATAAAATATTAATTAAAGAGAGAGAACGATTAATTTGGAATTAATCGATAAAATAATATATTCGATATATTATAAGAAATTGGATTTTGACGCGGAATTAAAATTAGATTTTAATTCGGGCGAACGAATTAATTTAGAATTAATTCGTTAGCGACGTGAATAGTGATTTCGTTAGGCGTAATCATTTAATTACGACGCGATGGAAAATTCGTTAATTTGGAATTAGCGAACCCGAGCCCGAGAATGATTGCGAGCGCATTCGCATTTCGAATTCGAGCGCGGCACGCAAGTCACATCAAGCGTCAAATCATTAGTCACATCATGCGTCAAATCAATTGTCACTTTGAGTGATGTGACTTGACAACATGTCACTTTTTTAAAGTGATGTGATGTGACTTAAAGTAAAAAGTAGAAATGTTGAAAAGCATTAATAGACTTTTGCTTTTTAACTTTTGATATATATGAAAAATGATTTATATATTTGTTTTTGTTTTTGGAAAATAAAATAATATATAAACCAAAAATCATTTTCTCTCTCCACTCACCACTCACGGTCTTCTCCTTTTCCATCTCTTTTCATCTTCCTCTCCTTCACGGCTTCAAGCCGATTTTCTTCTAAAATCTTTTGGTTAGACCGAAATTTTGAGAAGCAAAATTGAAGATGAGTAGTGCTAGCACACACATGGGTTATATTGTGGTGATGGGAAACGAATCTGTGAGCTTGGATTATTTTTTGAGCTTGAAGCTTTGAGCTTCCATGGAGTCATCAATGGCCGAATTTAGAAGGCATCAAAAAACAGCCCCAACCGAGCATCACAGCAGCTCAATGGAGTCCAAAACCGAGCTTGGAGGGAGGCAAAAACGCAACTTGTTCTTCCTAGCATCAAACCCATCAATGTGAGTATGTATTTCGCCTTACTCCTTTGTGTATTCAACTCGTTTTTATGCATGTTTGTGATCCTTGGGACTTGATTGAAACTCAAACCCTTGTCTAAGGTAATAGAGAAATTGAACAGACAAGGACTTCTGAAACCCCAAGAAACCAAACCACTCCCAAACCCTCCACCACCACACCTAAACCTAAACCAATATTGCCAATTCCACCAACAGAAAGGCCACGATACCGACAACTGTGCCCGACTCCACCATGAAATCCAAGACACCTTATAGACTCCAAAATGATACCCGACCCGAAACAGAACACCCCAAAACATACCAGAACCCTTTACCAAATTACCACTCTGTCCCGCCACCAACCTATATGATAAACTCTGCTCTACCCGAGAACATTGTCCTTAAATCCTTGACCTCCAAGTCGTTTGCCTTGGGATTTCGGATAGTAACAACGAAGATGAAACCGAACATGGGAGAAGAGTTTCTGTACAGACTTCTCTAGTAGTGATGAAGAAGAAGTGAGAGGTATGACACGCAGCGGGCGTTTCTACAATGATATGACTGATAAGGGTAAAGAAGTGTTGACTGAAGGGAGAGAAGTGGCAGAAAATGGGGATAATTCTGAGGGAGATACAGTGATGCGCCAATTGAAAAAGACCCGAGCACAGGTCAGCATCTGGGAATTGTTGTGTTCATCACATGAGCACAAGCAGGCTATGGTTGAAGCCTTGAGCAAAATAGTGGTATCGGAGGATGCTAATCCGGCGATGTTTGTGAGATCAGTACAAAAGGAAATTTCACAGGCAATCACTTTTTCTGAGGAAGAACTCCCAGCTGAGGGGAGAAACCATAATAGACCTTTGTTCATAAGGGCCGAGGTGAAAGGCAAGAGAACGTCATGTGTGATGGTGGATGACGGATCATCCATCAATGTGTGCCCGTTGAAGATTTTGGCAAAGCTAGGTATGAAAGCAACATATTTGGACCCCTCTAGTATGCCCATCAAAGCTTATGATGACAGCAAACGAGGAGTTGATGGTACTTTTTTGGCAGTGGTCAAGGTAGGCCCAATTGAAGACGAAGTTGAGTTCACGGTGTTGGACATTCCGGCTACGTTCGCTTTATTGTTGGGAAGGCCTTGGTTTCACAAACTTGGTGGCGTGCCTTATACTTTGCATCAGATTGATTAAGTTCCCATATGAGGGAGAGATTGTTACCATCCGAGGTGAGATAGATAATGCTGTGGCTGCCTTGGAGATACAGCCTTTCACGAGGTTTCAGGTATCAACAACTTTTGAGGAATGGGTGGATCCTAGGGTGGCTAGGATCATGAAAAAAATGAAGTTTGAGCCGGGTGAAGGTTCAAAATTTCCAGATTTCAGAGGACAGACTACTCGGAAGGGTTTGGGATACACATCTGATGAAGAAAAACCGAAGGTTAAGAAGAAAGGTCTGAAACTGATGGAATTTTTTATGAAGGCTTCTGGGTATCAAGGGGAGCCTGAACCGGTGGAACTTAATGGGATTGTGATACCTGGATTTGAGATTTTCCAGGATATGCTGGGTAAGAATCCGATGATGGAAGAAATTATGAAGAAGGAAGAAGAGAATTGGGAGGAATAACTGATGAAGTTGGAGAGCCTGACTCTTGAAGAAGATAAAAAGCCTGAGAAGAATCCAGTTGCAGAGGAAGAAGTGTATATAGAAGATGAAGACATTTGTCTTCCTGATTTATTTGAGTGTACCCCCGCATTTGTTAGCAATAAAGACAATCATTTCGCTTATTTTCCTGAGTCTATTTCCTCTGACTTGCATGACTTGAGTATATTTGATATCAGCTCCACCAAACCAAATGCATTTAACCTTGGTACATCTGAGAGTCCTAAGGAAATTCTGATTGCAAGTGAAGTTACCTCCGAGGAGAGGGAGAAATTAGAAGAAGTATTGGTCAGATAGGCCAAAGTGTTTACTTGGTCCTATGAGGACATGCCTGGGGTAGACAGAAACATTGCCCAGAACACAATAAAAACTTATCCGAATATGAGGCCGGTGAAATAGAAACTCCGACGGATGAGACCAGAATGGGCTGAGAAAGTCAGAGAGGAAGTTAAGAAACAGATAGATGTGTTCTTGGAAGTAGTAAAGTATCCTGAGTGGTTGGCTAATATTGTGCCGGTGGCCGAAGAAAGACAGGAAGGTCAGAATGTGTGTGGACTACAGAGATCTCAACAAGGCTTGCCCGAAAGATGATTTTCCTCTACTGCACATAGACGTACTGGTTGATAGTGCGACTTTATCTACTATGTATTCATTTGCAGATGGGTTTTCAGGTTACAATCAGGTTCTTATGGCTGAGGAAGACAAACACAAGACTGCCTTTGTTACCGAGTGGGGTACTTATTATTATAAGGTGATACCGTTTGGGCTCAAGAATGCGGGAGCTACTTATCAGCGGATGGCCACTACACTATTCCACGATTTGATGCACAAAGAGATTGAAGTGTATGTGGATGACATGATGGTGAAATCAGAGATGAGAGTGTTGGTTAATTCTAAGGTCCCAAGATCAAATCAAGACATGAAATAATGCGTGAATACATCAACGGAGGTAGCGGAATACTCACATTGATCGGTTATGTCGATTTGAAGACGATTCAAGCCCAAAAACGCACTGTCTTGATCTCACCACTGCAACAGTCCACTGTCCTACAATAACAGAAAATTGAGTGAAGAAACGGAGCTCCTAGCTTCGTCGGATGGATCCCGTCTCATGGTCGAACCTCCCTACCACCTTCGCAAGACTCGTAGTGTGCTAGCACTTGCGGTTTTCACCATGAAAACCCAACTCTTGGCTTCCCTTGCTCACGATTTTTCTGGTTCAAAACCAGTCCAAAGTTTCTGTTTTGGGCGTGAGGTGAGAAGAGAGAATGAGAGAGTTGAATTGTGTATTAAAAATTAAAATGATTTACCAAAAATCAATTTATATTTATGCCATAATATTTAATAATAAATTTATGACACAAAACATGCAATGGCTTAGAGTGTCAAACACTCAAACTCCATGCAATGACATTGAGTGCAATGTACACAATCTACATGCAAAGCATTAGAATGACATGTGTCATGTGGGCCCCACACGTTTCCAAATGAAAGTGGGCCCACGTGCACTTACGCGTTCGGGTTCGATATTTCCGAAATACCGAGCTTACGTCACGACGTTAATTCAATCGAATTTAAATAAATAATTGCGCCTGGCGAAATTATTATTTACGTCGCTAACGAATTAATTCTAAATTAACTCGTTTGCCCGAATTAAAATCTAATTTTAATTCCGCGTCGAAATCTAATTTCGTCTAATATATCGAATATATTAATACATCGATTAATTCCGAATTAATCGTTCTCTCTTTTTAGACGACATTTTATCCCGGATAAAACATCTCCGTTATTAATCCTAGATTAATTTTATCTCTCTTCTGTATAATCCCAGATTATTCAAGAGTGCGAGTTGTGCGTCATCGGTGGATTATCGGGAAGCGACCCATGAGATCCCCGGATAATCTGGCAGTAAATACGGTCGTCGGAGTATCCGAATCACGTACGTACCAAGTACTACGTTCTACCGATTTACGAGACAAGGTCGACTCCTAGCAAAGCACCAAGTCTACCCAATTCTCCGGACATATCCATTTAAGAATATTAAGATCTGTATCAAGCGTAGTATACTAATGTATTGTGCATATCGGCCCAGTATCGGATAATCACGTGCTAGGGCTGGGGCTGGATAAGTGTCTGCCCCGTCCGAAACACATATCGGATGTCTGGTAACTAGTCTCTATAATCGGATATTCATGACCTGGTCATAATATCACGATTGGATGCGCATCACTGAAGAGCACTAATACCGTATCCTGCGTGACATCATCTCCATTATGACTGGAGTGACACTTCCGTCTTGACATCACATCCAATACACTACGATTCTCTGATAAACCCAGAAGTGGTGTACACAGAACCAGTTAAGATCCCCCACCACCAAAACCAAAGTTTACCGATTGTCGTAAGTATTAGCGATGTAAGTCTCAGGTTAAGACTATACCACCTACCTTGATTTCGGCCTCCCATAGACACCTAGTCATAATACCAATGGGATTCCGAAGGGTCTATCCAGAGCGAAGCTGTTTCCCGTACCATCGGTGAAACACGACCTCCTATCGCACTTGCACAAGTATCCAATACTTATATATATGAGAACTATGCCGTTGTGCCCTCACAACGCGCACAAGTGCAATACTAGCCTATTCCGCATTATCGATGTCCAGTCTCGATAATACTACGGCTAGGGATATTTAATGATTAATCCTTCGTGGACTGATACTGTCTCATATCATCTCAATCCAGGAACTAATCATAGGGACCTCTCTTCATTTATATATCTATGGTGATCTAATCACAAATGATGAGAGTGCAATTTCCTTATTACATAGTTAATTTGCTACAACAACACAATGATCTGTGCAAATAGTGACGCTATGGGTCATATTATCCAACAATCTCCCACTTGGCACATAGCCAGTCACTCGAGTGTTAACACCCGAACTATGTACAATTCGCTCAAATTGCTGAGGAAAGGTTTTCGTCAGCGGATTTGATTAATTATCATCTGACGCGATTTACACGATCATCACATCGCCACGATGTATGATCCGAACGAATCAGATGATATAGAAGTATATATCTGGATCGTCGATGAGACCTTTAATTCCTTAGCCTATGCTGACGCCTAGCTCAGCTGCTAACAGAACTTTATCTAATCTTATTAGATTTATTTTCGACCCAGATGGTCTTCTATTGCTGCCTCAGCTGCAGCAATAATCCGCATTTGTTGTTTATTCGGCAACAGTTATCTTGCTAGGAAGATTTCCAGCTCACTGTCCCGTTATTCAAACTTTATAGTACCGTAGTATTTAATTGTTCGGAAACTTGCAGTAGTGATCCCAGTCACTTCAAGTTATCCATCTCCATAGTTTAAGACAACATCTTTAGTTCTCTCAGATACTAACAGATGTTCTTAATCTTCAATCCAGTGACTATCCCTTGGATTGACCCGATTGTGACTCCATATGCTCAAAGCGTATGAGACACCAATACAAGTACATTTTAAATGTACAATTTCTCAGAGAGTGTTACCAACTCTAAATCTAGCCCAGTAGATCTTTATTCCTTGAATAAAGGTTGTTACTCCCAGAATTCTACGGAGAATTACTATTGAAGAATATCTATGAAAGCCAAGCTTTCACCAATTGCTTTATGGGAATTTCACTGTCAGTGCGCTCTCCCACTAACCTCCTTATATACACAAGAATTATTTAGTTTTGAATCAAATCATAAACCATTATGATTATTTCAAAATAACAGTTCCAATAACCTTATGCTTGCATCAATCCAAACATGGATCGAATAACCCGCAAACATTGTTTGTCGGTTATATAAAATCGTCAGGATGTTGTAAATATCCTCCAAAAGGTTTCCTTTTCAGGAAAGCGATTTTGATCTGTAACTGACAAATTTCATAAATGAAATACGCAGTTATCAACAAGCATTTTCAAAATGGATTTACCATGGCAACAGGTAAAAGGTTGAACCGTTATTAACACAATGTTGATAACGATACCTTTTTCGTCAAAAGCCTAGCTTTGTACGTTGGTTTGTTGCCTTCCATTTATGTCTTCCT